>CAKNXH010083178.1:0-11641 GCA_932178445.1 Andricus quercusramuli
TGAGCTAGTAGTTTTGTTGACCCTAAGACTGCCTCTTAAATTCTAATGTAACATTCATCTGTTTTGGATATCTTTTAATCTTTCGTTACCGCTTATCCTCTTTTATCGTTGTTTTTATCCTCAAGATTTTTATATGCTTCCTTATCTTACCTTTGGATATTTTAATGCCCTTTGCCTTTTTTTTGCATTTCAAATTATCTTATCTTTAGATACCTTTTTATCTTTCGCTTTTTTGTTATCGCTTGTCTTTTTTTTATTAAGGTGTACCTTTTGACTGTTAGTGAGATTCCTTTTTTTCGTTTGTCCTGAAACGTCTAACGTTCAGTGAGTTTCCCTTTTTCGTTTGGAGTTTTGATTCCTTATACCTTTATCTTTTCTCACTTATTGGGGTTGAATTAGTTCACCTTTGTCCCAAGCAAGGACTGGCGCCCAAAATCTGTTATTTTTATCGTTCAAATAGTGTATTTAAAAAGTCGTTTTTCCGATTAGGGTCCGTAGTGTGCTCTTTAAAGAGACCACCTATTCCAATTATTGATTGGGAAAAAAGTAGCGTTACACTCTCTGAGGCGATGTTGAGAGTTCTGTTGTCGGAAATGGAATAATGCTATGATCGAAGTACAGAGAAACCGATGGAGGGAAAAATTCGGAAAAACTTAGTGGGAATGAAGTGTAACCCTATTGGTTCACGTTAGAGAGTGACGACAACGGTTTCTCTTAGAGGAAGGGACAGTGAGGATGTTAAAAGGTTCCCAAGAAGGGACTTAAGGAGACAACATGGTACTCTAGACGGTTAGAGAACGTGCTCATGCTCGAAAAGAGAAGATTAAATCAATAAAGGAGCATCAATGGTCAATATAAATTCCGAAAGTCCGGACCCAAACAGTTTAAGGGCATGGTAGGGTTTTAGAGGCGAAAAAAAGGCATATTTTCAAGAATTCTTTTTTTGAGATATGAGTAATGCTGGTTTGCTAATTTGAATTGGATGATATAGTACTGTATCTGAAGTATTTTTAGACAAATTTTCAATAACAAATATTTAAAAGGAACCCCGTGACAGCCAATGTCCCAAGACGCCTCGACAAAAAGTTGTTGCGCCGTGAACATCATAACTTGTTACTGGATCATCCGAAACAAAAAAACAAAAATGCATTTAGAAGGTGATATGTTTCCCCAGGTAATTAGAGAGCGTATTTTTAATGGCATTTTGAAGCCAAAAACGCGATTTTCGCTAAAAGAAATCGGTTAATTTGTTATTGTAAAATAAAAACAAATTGTAGAGTGAAATGCTTTCACCCAGCAATCCAGGATATCTGAAGCGACCTTTTGCTCCTGTTTTGCTCCTTTTTTGTATACCTGCTACCAAGCAGGTATAGGAATCGAGCAAGAGGCGCGGTCTATTGAAACGCTGTATATTCGATAATTTTGCTCCGATTCACTTGAAATTTGGGCACAATATTCTTGAGATGTTGTACATTCAGAAAAAAAAGAAAAAATGCGGTCAAAATTAAAACCCTGGCGCCCCCCCCCCCCCCCATACGGGGAAAAGAACTTCACGAAGGAAGCAGTAGGTTTATGTGTTTATATTTTGGCATTACCTCCATAAAGAGCTTAGGATAGGAAATCCCTCCACTTTGTGTTTTTTTCTAAGACATGGTTCACATAACAGCTGAATATTAAAATAGACATGTAAAACAAATTGTTCCAAAGTAACAATTTGTAAATTTCCAAGAATTACTAATTACTCAAATAATTCTCATAGACGAATTGAGAGCTTGGCCTTTTTTCAACGAATAGGATTTGGCTATTTTTCGAAGAATAGGCACAATTTGTTTACGGAGTCAACTGAGAATATCTTTTCAATGACTCTTTTCTATGTTGCTTTCTAAATTTACAATAATTATTAATAATTTAAAAGAATTTTCATAAACAAATTCAGAGTTTGGCTATTTTTTAACAAACAGGCTAATTTTGTTGCAGAATTAACTGAGAATATCTTTTTTGATGACTTTTTTCTATGATGCTTTGCAAATTTATAGGAATTATGAATTATTTCAACAAATGAAAAGTTTGGCTAGTTTTCAAAGAATAGGCTTTTTTTATAGAATTAACCAAGAATATCTTTTCGATTACTTATTTCTATGGTGCTATGAAATGTCCTTCTGATGACTCTTTTCTATGCTGCTTTGTAAATTTACAATAACTAATAATAATTTAAACAATTTTCATAAACAAATTGAGAGCTTGGCAATTTTTCAACGAATATGATCAATTAGTTTAATGAATCAAGAAAGAATGTAATTCCGAAAACTCTTGTGTACGATACTTTGCAAATATACTATTATACCATTAAGCCATTTCCCTTTCGGGGTAGGCGTGACTTGCTCGGTTGGAAAGTAGTGGTATAGGTATATAGGTGTGAAGTAGGTCGTTATATGGTATAAGGTAGATAGGTATATAGGTATATATGTGTTAGCTATAGATATTTTAGATTGATCAGGAGTTTTCGTGTTATTTATTCAAATGACACGTTCACTCCGCAACACTGCTCCGACCCAGGTTGCTGATCAATCTCTCTAGCGATCGCCCCAAGTGAGGAACCTCACAAAATTGTTATGTATGGTTCCCCACTTGGGCCCATTAGTATCCAAGGTCTTTGTTTCAGGCATCATTCACTCCATTGTCTCTCTGTTTATAAACTATTTGTCGCCACACTTTTCTGTCCTGGTATACTACTCTAACTTCCTTTACGTCCATGCATTTCTTCATGCAAGCTCTTCTGTTCCTATGACTTCTTATGTCTCTTCGGATTAATGCCTCATTTACAGATTCTAACCATTCTTTCGGCGGTCTACCTCTGGGCATTCTGCCATTTACTTTACCTTTATGTACTTGCTTCGTCAGTCGTTCATCTTTCATTCTTTCAAGATGTCCGAACCATCTTAACTGATTTCTTTCCCATATGTCAACTAGCGTCTCTCCTGTACCACATTCTTTGAGGATTATCTCGTTTCAGACTTTGTCCATCAGTGTTTTTCCGCATATTATGCGCAGAGGTTTCATGCCGATCGCGTTGATTTTACTCCTGTCATTTTCTTGACAGGTCCATGCCTCGCTACCGCATAGTACAGTTGGTACGAATATGGAATTATGTATGGCCATTTTAGCTTTTTTTGATATGTTTTTATTTGTGAGGATGGACCCTGCTCTACCGATAACCTGCTTACCCTTATTTATGCGCCTATCTAATTCCCCATCTATTTTTCCGTCCCTAGTGAATAGACTACCTAGATAAACGTACTTGTCAACTTGTTCTAATCTCACATCATTTAGGACAATGTTGCATATTGTTTTCTCACTTTTTCCCTCAAACACCATGACTTTCGTTTTATTCACGTTCATTTTGAGGTCCATGTTCTTCATGCTTGTATTATGTTTATTCAACATTCTTTGCAAGTCTTCGACTGATTCTGCCATAACAATCTTGTCATCTGCGAAAGCCAACCCACGTACTTTGACGGTTTCGAGATCTATACCTTTTTCGTCGAAGAGGGCAGTTCTTAGACACTTATCCATGAATATGATAAATAGCCACGAGGACATAACGCATCCTTGTTTCACGCCTTGCATAATATCGAACCAGTCACTCAGTTTCCCATTTACCCTTACACTTGCCTTACTACCCGTATATATTGTTTTTATTGCTTGTAGGAGCCCTCCATTCACTCCATACTCTTTAAGGACTTCCCAAAGTTTACTTCTATTTACCGTGTCGAATGCTTTTTCTAGGTCAATAAATGCACAGAAAACTTTCTTTCCTACTCTCAAGCTTTTTTCTGTGATCTGTCTTAGGCTAAATATCTGATCTGTACATGATCTTCCTGGCATAAATCCACTTTGGACTTCCCATATCTTCTCTTCTGTAATTTCCATTACCCTACGAATAAGTATTTTTGAGTATATTTCACTTACGGTACTTAGTAGGCTGATACCTCTGTAATTACTGCAGTTGCTTTTATCTCCCTTTTTATATATTGGTACAATAATCGCCTTTCTCCAATCGTCTGGGACTTCTCCTGTCTCGAAACATAAATTTATCAATTCGCACAACCTGTGAGGTATGTACTAGCCACCGTATTTAAGCATTTCAGCGCTAATACTGTCCATACTAGCAGCCTTACCGTTTTTCAAGTTCTTAATTATATCTCTGACCTCAGTGACACTGACTTTTTCAATTGGGTTTTCTAATGCATTATGTTCAATGTCGTAGTTTTGTTGCACTATATCTTCACCTCCTAATAGTTCTTTAAAAGAGTCTTTCAAAGCGTCTACTATCCCGTCTATATCATATAGCATTTCACCTTTGCTGTTTCTCATGCTAACAAACTCTGTACTTTTACTTCCCTTCATCTCTTTAAATAATAGTTTCATAATTCCTTCAAAGCAGTTTTTTATTTTGTTCTCTTCTTCTGTTCTGGTTTTCTCTTTACTCTCTTTGACTAGACGTTTAATTTTCCTCTTTTTGTGTCTGTAATCATTTTTGAGTCTATTTCTCTCCTCCTCGCTAAGACCTGTCATGTTCAGCGTTTTCTCGTGCGCTTCTTTCTTTTCTTTTTGGGCTGCCTTAATTTCATCGTTCCACCACGCATCGCCAGACTTTCTTCCTTCCATCGCCGTACCACACACTTCAATCGCAGTTTCAACAATGGTATCCTTCAATGAAGCCCACGCGCCTTCTATATCTTTATTCCTTTCAAGCGGCTCCCAAATTGCCTTATCTATGCGTTCGTTTATCTTATTCTGAAAATCTATTTGTACTTCCGGTTTCTGTAAATTTTCGACCTTGATTCGCGTTTGTTTCGTTTGTTTGGTTCTCTTTCTTCTCCACCCCCGCCCTAAGTTCATCTTGGAGACTAAAAGGTAATGATCAGTATTGCATTCGGCCCCCCTCATGACTCTTGTATCTGTAACTAGTTCTCTTAGTCTTTCATCTGCAATAACGAAGTCAATTATACTGCGGTTATTTCCTTTACACCAAGTGTAAGTATGGATCATTTTATGTCGAAACCAGGTATTTGTAATAAATAGGTCCTTCTCTAAGCATAAGCTAACTAATTTTTCCCCGTTATAATTTTTTCTTGTTGGATCCCCAAAATTACCTAGTACCCCTCCTGTATCTGTATCCTGACGTTGGACGCCGACCCATCCGTTCATATCTCCTAACAAAATTATTCTTTCACCTTGATCGCAAGTACTTATTGTATCATTTAAAGTGTCCCGGAAGGCGTCCTTAACTTCCCTCGAATCGCTATCAACTGGTGGGTAGCACGCTATGATAAATAATCTTCTGATTCCTACCTTCATTCTAGCCCATAGCAATCTGGGTGATACAAAATTATGCTCTATGAGATGCTGTCTTGCTTTTTCATTCATAATTAAACCGACCCCTTGACTACGATGTGATTCGCTATCTACTCCTGACCATATTTCACAACCGCCTTCCAACACCCCATTTTCTATTTTTATAAATTCGCGACCCTTTTTCTTCGTCTCAGGTACACAAAGAATGTCTAGTTTCCTTACGTGCATAGTTTCTCGTAGTTCTCTTATCTTAAGATCATTCACTCCTCTAGCATTCCAAACACCCAGTCTCCATTCATCGCCCGAAACACGACCTTTACGTTTACCGTATGCATGCCTTTGGTCAATCCGAGTTTCAGTCCATTCCGAGGCTACTTTATTGTTTGTATTATTCATGTTTAGATTGTACTCCCAACTATCACCTGTATGCGCGAGATTTGTTTTGCGAGTCGAAATAATTATTAATTATTTCAACAATATTCATACACTTATTCAGATTTTGGCTGTTGTTCAAGGAATTGGCACAATTTGTTTATTCTTCTTGAACTCTCTTGCTTTATTGTTTATAAAAATTGTTATAAATAAAAACTCTCAGTGACCAGAATTGATTTTTTTGAAATTTTTGTATTAATCTTGGACACAAGATGAAACTTTTCACTTTCATAACATTCCCTTGTACGACCAACCATTATTTATTCACGGCCTTATAAACAATATATTTGTTATAAATATACACCCCCCTAAACACCACAATTTAAAAAGTATTCGCGATAACTTTTTTTTATGACGTTACTCCTATCGTAATCAGTATAATTATCTTGGTTAGCATTTTCAATGCCTGCTCCTTATTGTTTATAACTATTGTTATCAACGAAGAACCTATAATTAAAATAATAGATTCATTTGAAATTTTTTTATTAATCTCTGGCACAAAATAAAAGTTTTTAGTCTCATGAGATTTTCTCGTACGATAAGCTATTATTTATTCACAGCCTTATAAACAACATATTTGTTATAAATATACGCCACCCCCTACGAGCTACCGGCGCCTTTGACCAGACCACCGAGCGCGTCCCCGAGTTGCGGATAGGGGGGCCCTGTACCCAGGGTTTCTGCTGAATACGGTTACACTACTCAATAAGCAGTCGCGGACAATGGTCCAGGGATGGTCTCGAAGGAAAAACCCCCAAGTCAAGGCATTAACAGCCGTGCCGAAGACTGTGTAGCACCAAGGTGTGGTGTTCCATACGGTGTCTATAGAATAATAGGTTGCCTTCGAGAGTATGTAGACCTTACCCCGGCATGCGGGGCTCTGCGGGGGTGGACTTCTACTTCCCTAGCTACTCGTGGGAACAAGATGGATTATGGATTATGGAGGCGGATAGATGGAAGAAGTTGAGGCAAAAAGCCCTGGATGATTTGAAGGGTGTGCTGACATAATGTATGGTGATTGGTATCTCCAAGATGCCATTAAGTACGTCGGAATGGACATCGGTAAGAAATTTGCCGAATACAATAAGAAGGCGAATACAAAGCAAGAGACCAGCCACAACGGTACTCAGACTGAAGATACCATGGAAACTCCCACTCCCCACCAGCGGAAGCGAGAGAGGGAGCCCACTCTGAGTCCCGTTGGAGCTGGCTCCTCCAAACAAGCGACGAAGAAGCCGAGGATGCGCACTACTGCAGTGGCGACCTCGACTCCAAAGAGGAAAGATGCAGGGGCGACTTCAGCTCCGCCCGCATCCACCGAAAAGAAGGAGAAGCAGAGGCGAGCTAGACCCGAGGCGGTTATTATAAAACCTGCCGAGGGCTCTAGCTATGCTGAGGTCCTGCAAAACCTCAACGGTAAGGTAAACCTGACACTCTTGGTGTTAAAATCAAGAGTGTCTTGGTGTTAAAATCAAGAGTGTCTTGGTGTTAACATCAAGAGTGTCAGAGAAACCAGGAATGGAGAGGTCCTCATAGAGGTCGGCCCTGCGGAGGACGGTAGGGCAAAACTTTCGTCTGCCATGAAGGAGGCAGTTGGAATGGGGGGGAGCGTGCGCGAGCTCGTTCCCCACATCGAAGTCGAAGTCTTGGACCTCGACGCAACGACGGAGGTGCAGGAGGTCGAGGCCACCGCAAAGAAGCACTTCGGCGAGTCTGGAGGAGAGATTAGGGTTAGTATCACCAGGAAACCCTTCAGGGGAAGCCTGAAGGCTTTCGTTGAGCTACGCGAGGAACTGGCGGCGAGACTGGTGTGCACGGGACACCTGAAGGTGGGGTGGGTGTCCTGTCGCGTCAGAAAAAAGACAGAGTTGCTGTGGTGCTACCGCTGCCTAGGCTACGGCCACATGGCAGCGGCTTGGAAAGGCTGTGACAGGAGATTGGCCTGCTGGAGATGTGACAAAGAGGGCCATAAGGCTGCGGCGTGCGAAAGTACGCCACAGTGATTCCTCTGCGCTGCAGCAGAAGGTGAGCCCCGGAATGATCATCAGACGGGAACGATGAGATGCAGGGCGCTTCGAGAGGGAGCTTCGGTGAAGAAGCCTCAGGGGCGCGCTGCCTAACCTGATATAATCAACCAGGATGCCGAAGTCCGACGAGCCCGGGTTGTGGTACCACCACACCACTGAGGACGATGCATACATCCTGGTTGGGTGTAAGGAGGTGAAATGCCAAGTTGGCGCTAAACATTGGAAGCCGAAGCACGGCTTGGGGGCCTTACCCCCATGTTCCTGAAGTAATGGGGAAGCGGATTCCGGAAACATGGGTTGGCAGGAAGAGGAGGTGAGTTTAGTGGGTATTACCGTTTTTTTAGGTCGAGTCCCACACTCAGTGCGTAAATGCATTCTCACCTCCTCTACAAAAAAAAAAAAAAAAAAAAAAAACCCTACGAGCTACAATTTTCAAGTTCTTCGTGATAATATTCTTTATTAAATTAATCTTATCGTAATCAGTATAATTATCTTAGTAAGCACTATTCCTATTGATGAAAAACCCTTAATTTTTAAAATAGATTCAAAAAATTGTTTTTTATTAATCTCTGGCACAAGATGAAACTTTTTTCTTTCTTGACATTCCCTTGTACGGCCAGCCATTATTTATTCACAGCCTTATACACAATATAATTGTTATTAATCTACGTCCCCCTAAAAGCCAACATTTTCAAGTTATTCGCGATAACTTTTTTATAACATTAATCTAATCGCAAACAGTATAATTATCTTGGTTAGCATTTTCGGGTTGGGTGATTCGTTTCTTACCTATACTGTCTTAGGTTAAGGTGTCACTGAAATACAAAGATTCTTATGGAGTGTATTGTAAAGGCAAGTTAGCCAGTCGGCTACTGGTATTGATGCAGGAGACACTTTTCTGTGTCAACTTTCGGGCAACTCATGTGAGACATTTGACTATTAGTTCCTACTCATTTTTGTAAATTCGTAGTCTCAAGCACTCAATAAAGTTTATATTTAACAACAATGTGTCTTATCACTGTCTTTCAGTGCCATGAGCTAAGTTATTCTGTGTGTAAGCTATCAACAATTTCAAAGCATATGACTCTCAGATTCATTAAAGTAAAACACTTTGAGCTTCAAAATAATTATTTAGACATTAAGCTACTATTTTTCTTTGAGAAAATTATTCAACGTCAAATCCAGAGGAGTCTAAATTTCTCGTTGATAGTAGAACACAAATTAGATAAGAAAAAGTAAGTTAATATAATAATGTACGAATATTTAATAATAAATTGTTTCTTTTAGAAATAAAGACAATGAGGAGGGCCCCAATACGCGTCTAAAAGGACCAAAATGAAGAAATTTTAGTTTCTTTATTCCAATAGCTACATGACCTTGACGCCAAGTTCCACCAATCAGTCATACTTCCGTCAAAAAGAAGTAACATATTACTTAAAATACACTGGATGACTATGAACCTACGAAAGAAATACAAGAGGATGATAGAACACGACAATAAAAATCACTTTCCATTGGATCCGAATAATTACAAAAACCTTTAAAAAGGAATCGTTAATTGCATTTCCTCTTATGCATTATAAAACATTTTTCATGCGGACTTTTTAATTTATTTTTTCGAGTTCTATCACACTTTTACGTCTCGGTTATATGTTAAGAATCACAGAAGAACTTTGATTGCTGTAGAGTTGCCAGTGGAATAAGCTATTACTATTTTTTTTTAGAAAATAAATACCTGGGTCATTATGAGGAAACGTGCAACACATATTGGCAAGTGCTATAGACATTCCCATCCACGTTGTAGATTGTACCGCAATCAGAGTACAAGCCTTTATAGGATGCGTTTTCTCCCTGCGGAATACATCATTCCACTCCTCCCTTACCTGTAGCATAAAAAAGCATCGATATAAGAATGTTAGTTATTAGTACTAAAAATATGCTGCCCAAATTTTGTCAAGCTTTAGAACTTGATTTACGAGAAAAAATGATTAAACTTTACATGCCATCTTATAGAGATAGGGACAATTTGTGTGAATTCAGTAGGACAAGGGTCGGATTTTGCATAACTGTAAAGACAAAAATCTACAAAATTGCATGAAATAGTATTATCCTCTTGTAGAAGTAGGACCCTATTTCGAAAAACCAGTCATGTTTGGTTCAATGCCCAGAATTCTATGTGCAGAACTGGAGAGCATAATAGGTGACTTGAAAGAGAATTACTAATTTTTTTATTATTTGAAAATTTGAAAAATGGAAATATAGGAAGATGAGTGATGGAAGTTATTTTTGTTCATTAACGTCTGGGAACCTTGTAGGAGTATTTCAATAAGGAAGAAACTTATTATAAGAACGACGCTATCCAGACCAAAATTTGAAATTAAAATTTAGTGATACTTTAAAACCAGACCAGTTTCCTCAACAGATTACAACCTACTGAATCAATATTATTAAGAGTGAGTAATTGAGAATATATGAATGTTCTTGAGTTAAAACCATCATAGTAACATTTAGAGATTTACTCATGATGATTTTGTGCTCATTTAAACAATAAATTAACTGTAAAAATGAGAAGGCAACAGTGTACAGAGGTAATTGTAGGAAATAAGCAAGAAATAATATCTAAATTCAATGAAATTTCAAAATTTTTCAGGTTAAGAATACAGAATTGTAAAAGTTTGCAGTCCTGACAAAATTCACCTATACAGTAGGGTGGGCCGAATTACACATAAGTTTCCGAATCGAATCGTCATAGCATGGAAAAGTTGCTACTCGTCGCCCTGATTGCAATAAAAAAATTTTTTTTAATCGGACCATATCTTCCGGTCGCACATCGCGTTCAAAGTTTCGAAAAATCGTCAAAAATTGAACACGTTTTGGGATTTTTTCTCAGTAAGTTGTAATAATCGAATTTCGTTCCAAATCGGTATGACACCTCTTCTGAATATCCTTTGACTAAAAAAACATTCCCCTTCTCATCCCCCTCTCTTGTGAGGGTGGGTGGAGGGGCAAATATCGTAAAAAGAAGCCATTTTATGGTCGTTACTTTCCTCGTGTGAAGTGTGCTGGTGCGATCGGCTAAGGGGTTAAAAGCGTTGAAATATAACATGTTTAGAACAGTATTACGTAAATATACATCAGCCGCAATATGATGGGAGTGGAGGGGGAGGTGAGCCTCAGCGGGGGTTGACCAATGGCCAAGCTGGGTGGGTGGCAGCCGGTTCTAGGAATTTTAGTGTTGATTAGAGAAGGAGTTCGATTGACAATGACGTCGAGGACGCTCGGTCAAAAATTCAATTGTCCTTTATTTGGACCACCTAAAAGTCTATATAAACAGATTCTTCCTTCACATGCTGATGTTTTGCTACACTGCCAGCATGTTAAGATATTCCTTAGCCCTGCTTCGGCCAGTCCAAAACAGGATGTCAGCTTCTCTGCAGTAGCTAATGTCATTGCTGATTATATAGAGTCCATTTACACTAAGGCATCTTTGCCAAAGGTCTCTCGCACGATAATTATACAACTTATCAAAACTCTTCATGATAAGTATTACTACATCCGTAACAAGTTAAACAGGGACAAAAAATACCTGGAAACACAAAAAGAGTACACACCATACATTTCTGACTGTTAAATAAAGTTTTTTGACATCAGAAATGTATTGTCGATAATCCTGACTTCTTGAGTACGTTTGTTCCACCAGAAGACGTCCGGTCGATTATGTCTAAATAAATGGTCTGTCAGGATAGTCCTGTTCCAGTAGAGGAAATGAAGTTCATTCTCACCTCACCTCACCTCACCTCACCTCACCTCACCTCACCTCACCT
>CAKNXH010083194.1:17689-38202 GCA_932178445.1 Andricus quercusramuli
CTATTTGATTGAAAATTGAATTATTTTGTTAAAATTCCAATATTTTATTAGAAAGTCATCTTTTCTGGGGAAAAAATCAGTTTTGTTAAAAATTCATCTTTTGGTAGAAAAGTCTACTATTTCATTTAAATTTAATTAAAAAAAATAATTAAAATAAATAATTAATAATTAAATAATTTTGTTGAAAATTCAACTTTTGTTATTAAAGTTTTTCTCGCTTGCCTAAATTTAAGTATTTGGCCAACTCTTTGGTTGATAATTATTCTTTTATTGAAAATGCATCTTTCTTTGTTGAAAATTAACTTTTTTGTTGGAAATTCATATTCCCGGGTATAAAAGTCAAAAACCTCAAAAATTCGTCTTTTGGATATAAAATTTATCTTTTGGGTAGAAAATTCGACTATTTTCTTAAAAAGTGATCTTTTTTGGTAAACAAATTTTGGTGGAAAATTCATCTCTTGGTTAAAAATTTGACTATTTGATCTATATTTCAACTGCTTTGTTGAACATTCCTGTCTCGTTGAAAATGCAACTGTTTTTGATTGAAATCTAATTTTTTTTTGTTAAAAAATGCAACCATTTGGTTGCAATTTTTTTGTTATAGGTTGAAAATCCAACTATTTGCTTAAAAATTCAACTTTTTTTTAATTCGGCGCTTGCTTGAAAGTTTAGCGTATTGGATTAATTTTTATTGGTTGAAAATTCGACTATTTTTTTCGAAAATTCGTAATTTTTGCTTGACACTTCAACTATTAGGTTATAAATACAATTATTTTGTTCAAAATTATTATTTTTTTGAATTCAAGTGTATTTGAGTGTTAACTCTTATTTTTGGTTGGCAATTGGTTTGTTTATTGAAAATTCATCTCTTTTGGTATAAAATTTAACTATTTGGTTGAGCATTTAATTATTTTTTTGAAAATTCCACTACTTTCTTCAAGTCATATTCTTTGAAAAAAAATTTAATTGTTGTGTAGGAAATGCATCTTTTTCCGTTTAAAATTAATGTTTTGTTGGAAATTTATCTTTTCGGGTTTAAAAGTCAAAAGCTTTCTCCAAAATTCGACTTTTAAGTTTAAAATCTCAATTCTTTTGTTGCAAATTCGTCTTTGGCTTGAAAATGCAATTCTTTTGCTAGAAAATTAATATTTTTGGGTTGAAAAGGCAATATATTTCGACTTGAAATCCTCGGAATTTGGTACCTGAATTAATCTACTTTAAAAGAATTTATTTTCTTCGAAAATCACTAATTTATGATGAGTAATGTGTGGGAATCTCTTTGAGATCTCGTGAAACAAAATATAAAAACACATAACTGAATTAAAAAATAAAACACTCATTAAAACCGGTGAAAGGTTGAATTTTTTTTTCTAATTTCCTTGAATAATTTTTGTTTAAGGCGCTAAGGCTGGGGGGTCTGGGGACAAGAAGCCCGCAGAGAAGAAGGCGGAAAAGAAGCCTGCGACGGCTGCAGCTTCCACTTCTTCCGCGAAGGTGACTAAACCCGCAGCGAAACCCGCTGCTGCAAAAAAACCCGCAGCAGAGAAACCCGCTGCAGCGAAAAAAGCAGCGGCAGCGAAACCCGCCGCAGCAAAGAAACCCGCAGCAGCAAAACCAGCAAAGCCCGTTGCAAAGGTTGCTGCGAAGCCTAAAAAACCCGCACAGTCTGCAAAGAAAACACCCAAGGGCGGTAAAGCTCCCACCACTCCCGTTGCGAAAGCTTTGAAGACACAAAAGAAGGTCAGTACTTGAAGATTTTCGGGAA
Organism: Andricus quercusramuli; assembly: GCA_932178445.1. Lineage (NCBI taxonomy): Eukaryota > Metazoa > Arthropoda > Insecta > Hymenoptera > Cynipidae > Andricus > Andricus quercusramuli. The sequence goes on from CAKNXH010083194.1 coordinate 19,455, forward strand.
ACTATGCTAGAATAGGTACAAAAAAAATTATAAATGTTTTTTATGGGTATTTCTCTATAAACAGATTTTTTTTTTATTAAAATGCGAAATGTAATTTAAATATTTTATTTTTTATGGTTATTTCTCCATAAACAGATTTTTTTTTATTAAAATGCGAAAAGTAATTTAAATCTTTTAGTCTATTACTAGACTATTATTTGCGCGCGCTAACTTTTATATTCGTTTTTCTCATTCACTCAATTTTTGAATAACTTTTCATTTCGACTTGAACAACATAATAAATCCGAAAACAAATATCAATTTAATATAATTATAAATTCAAATACCAATAATGTGTCTTTGAAATTCTGTTATTATCAAATGGAGATATAAGAAAATTCAGGAAATATATCATGAAGGAAGGCGGCGTGATGGTGCTAATGTAGACATGAAAATGTCCACATTAATCAATGTGGACAACAATGTTTAACATTATTTTCATTGAAATATTCAAATGATGTTGAATTTATATATTTTTTGAATTTTAAAATGGTATTTTTGACATTTGGAATCATTGATAACCCTTTATAGTAATTCTAGAAGGCAATTAAAACATATGTCCATATAATTTTGAAAATTGAATTCAGATAATCATTTCACAATATCGCAAACATTTAAAAAACTATACATTTGTAATGAAGGTATTTTGAATAAAAAATCAACTTTTATTATATAAATCATAGCCCATATTTAATTAAGTAACGTTAAAATGAATGATCAATTTTTAAAATTCAATCTTCATGTAATTTAATATTGTGAAAAAAATAATCCGCTGATAATTAATTAATCAGTTCACAAAATAAGAAGCATTCAACTATAATTTTCATTCAAATATTAAAATAATTTGTACTCTATTAATTTTTTTAATTTGAACTTTCATTTCTGGAAACTTAGTTTATTAATAATCGTTTAAAGTAATCGCAGAAACAATAGGTTTCAGTAGAATCAGTTCATATATAATTAGTCAGTTCACAACATAAGAAGCATTAAACAATTATTTGCATTGGAACATTCAAATAATTTTTACATTATATTTTTTTTTTCATTTGAAAATGCATTTCGATACATTCAATTTATTATAGACGTTTGAAGCTGATTCCAGAAAAAATCAAAATATATGTACATATTAATGAATTATTTCACAACATAAACGCAAAACAAAGTTATTTAATTGAAACATTGTAATAATTTTTACTTTATATTTTCCTGCTGAATTTAATTAATATCAAGTTCTTAAACTAATTTCATAGAAAAGTAAAATATATGTAAATATAATATTGGAAGCAGAATTCAGATACTTATTGCACAACATCAAACAAATTTTTAATGAAAAGCATTAAACTATAACTTTCATCAAAACATTCCTATAATTTTTACTTTACATTCTTGCAAACTTTTACTTTCATTTCCAAAAATTTAATTTATTCATAACATTTTATACTAATTTCAGAAGAAATAAAGGATATTCACATATAGTTTTTAAAATTAAATTCAGATACTCATTTTACAAAATCAGGCACATTTGAAAAATTCTTCAATTACAATAAGGGTACTTTGAATATCAATAAATTTTTAATATAAAAATTATATCCAATATTCAATTATATAACCTTAAATTAAATTATCAATTTATGTTACTTAATCTAAAAAAAAGCTGAACTTTTACCTTTATTTAATTTAATATAGCGACAAAAATGATCAGCTAATAATTAGTGAACAATTTCACAAAATATTATAAGCTTTAAGCTTGAATATTCATTGAAACATACAAATAACTTTTACTTTTCTTTTAATTTTAACTTTCATTCAGGAAAATTTGATTTATTATTGACCTTTTAAAGTAATTCCGGAAAATTTAAGTTTTAATAGAATCAGTTAATAAATAATTAATCAGCACACAAAATAAAAAGCATCAAACAATTTTTTTACAAACTTGAAATTTCATTTCTGAAAATTGGAATGATTATTAACTTTTTATAGCAATTTTCTAAAAAAATAAAAATAAAATATTTATATGTAATTTTGAAAATTGAATTCTGATACTTATTCAAGCATTAATCTATCATATTCATTCCAACATTTAAATAACTTTTACTTTACATTTTTTTAAATTTTCACTTTAATTTATGAAACCATGATTTATTAGTAACCTTTTATTGTAATTTGAGAAAAAAAATCATTCCACAACATCACAAACATTGTCAGAAATTACATTATTGGAATAGAGGTACTTTAAATGTAAATCAACTTTTAAGTGAAAATTATTCCAATGTTTTAATGAAAATAACTGTTTATTGATTTGTATGTGTTAAAATCATTAAAGGAAGTATTAAACTATAATTTTCATTGAAACATTCACATAATTTTTACTTTATATATATTTTTTAAGTTTGAACTTTCATTTTTGAATATTTGATTTATTAATAACCTCTTGAACTAATTCCAGGAAATGTAAGTTTCGATAGAATCAGTTAATAATTAATTAATCAGTTCAGAACATAAAAAGCATTACATAATTATTTTCATTGAAGCACTCAAATGATTTTTACGTGATATATTCTCCTTCAAACTTGAGATTTCCTTTCTATAGGTACATTTATTTAAAAAATAATAGCCCATATTCAATTAAATAACATTCAAGTAAACAATAAATTTATGTTACTTAATTGAAAAAAATATTTAAATTCAATCTTTATTCAATTAAAATTTTTCAACAAAATTAATTAACCAATAATTAAATAAACTGATTACAACATAAAAAGCATGAAACTATCATTTTCAAATAATTTTTGCTTTTTATTTTTTAAACATGAAATATATAATTTTGAAAATTTAATTCAGATAATCATTTAAGCATAAATCTATACTTTTCATTGAAATATTCAAATAATTTTTTCGTGATGTTTTTCTTTTTTCAAATTTGATCTCTCATTTCGGTCAATTTGGATTATCAATAACTTTCTAAACACATTCCAGAAAATGTAAGTTTTAATAGAATCAGTTAATAATTAATTAATCAGTTCACAAAATAAAAATATTTGGTCATTCATCTAATCTAATCGAGTAGAATATAGTATAGATCGGCCAAAATATAACGCGCATATCATATGACGAAGAAGAACATCTGCGACTGGATTAGAAATGTAGAAAAATACTGAAATACACTTTATTTTACGCCGTGTATTAAGAAAGTTAGTCATAGCAACCAAAGATTTAATATCTTCAAAAACAATTTACATTGAAATTAATAGTGAAAATAAATAAACGAAATAATTATCGGCGATCGATAAAATGAGAAATCTACTTCTTTAATTCTGTTAGTTTTAATTTTTAAATATAGAGGTCACCCTATGACTTACTATAGCTAACAGAAATTCTTCCTCCATGAAATTACGAGTTTTCATCTATAGGATAAAAAAAACATCTTCCTTCGAAACCTTGCTACTGAAAAGTTTTTTTATTTACCTTTTTTTTTATTACGCAATAAATAAAGAGATTTTTAGGCATTTTTTATAGACTTTACCAATTATTTTATAGATTGCAATGAACAGACTTTAATATTTACGGGGGTCACAGTTTTTCCCTTTTTTCCTTAGTTTCCCCTTTTTTCCCCTATTCTCAAAAAACTTCCCCTTTTCTCGTTGAATATGCGATATTTGAAATTTTAACCATTATTCAATAATAATTAAAGCAATTCTAGCACTTGATTAAATTATTTATGAATAAATAAGGTACACGTTTTAAGTGCTGACTATTTAAAATAAATACCAGGGTGTCTACCCAACCTGGTAAACCTGGAATTGTCAGGGAATTTTTATATACCTGGAAAAACCTGGAAATGTCAGGGCATTTTTTTTTTAAGTCAGGTATTTTTTAAGTGGTTGTCTACCTTTTTCAAAATTACAGTATTGAATTGAATGAAAATGATTCTTCATTTGTAAAAGTATAGCTCTCTATTACTATGTTCATCTATTTGGTTGAAAATTCGATCTTTTTGGTTGAATTCCATTATTCTTTAATGAAAATTGTAATCTTTTCTGTTTGAAATATCAGCTGCCACATTTTTCGTTCCGAGTTCATATTTTCCGAAAGAAGATTTAATTACTTGAGAGTTACTCTTTTGTTGAAAATTTGTTTGTTTTTTTCTCGTTCAAAATTATTTTTTTGATTGAAAATGTTACTATTCAATATTTAGTTGAAAAAATTATCTTTTTTACTATTTTTATTTTTTTAATTCTATTATTATTTTATTATTTATTATTTTTTTTATTATTTTTTTTATTATTTTTTAGCAAATTTTCATTTTTTAGTAGAAATTAATCTTATGGATTGAAAATTAGTCTTGTTTGTAATTTAATGTTAAACATTAATTTTTAAGTGAAAGTTCAACTATTCAATTGTTGATTGACAATTTATCTTTTTAATTGAAAATTCATGTATTTTATTGAAAATTCGTCTTCTTTATTAAAAATAATCTTCTTGGTTGAAAATTCTTCTTTTTGGTTCAAAAATCAATTATTCCAGTTAAAGATTAATCATTTTCGCTGAAAATTCATGTATTTTGTTGAAAAATCGTTTTTGTGGTAGAAAATTAATTTTCTTGGTTTAAAATTCAATTATTCCAGCTAGGTATTCATCATTTTAGTTGAAAATTGATCTTTTTGCTCAATGATAAAACTACTTGGTTGAAAGTTGAATTGAATTTGTTTTTAAAATAAATTTTGTGTGGAAAATTACTATTTTTTTTAAATGAAAATTTAACTATTTCATTTTTTGTTGAAAAGTGATCTTTTTTAGTTTAATATTCAGCTATTTGTTTGAAAATTGATCTTTTTAGTTGAAAATTCAACTGTTTAATTGTGAACTGATGTATTTTTTTGAAAAATCGCGTTTTTGGTAAAAAATTAATCTTTTTGGTTGAAAATTCAATTATTCCAGTTGAAGATTCATCACTTTGTTTGAAAATGTAACAATTTTGTTAAAAATTAGTTTTGTTTTGGTTGCAAATTAGTTTCTTCATCTTTTTGGTTGAAAAATCAACTATTCCAGTTAAAGATTGATAATTTCCGTTGAAAATTCATGTATTTTGTTGAAAAATCGTTTCTGTGGTAGAAAATTCATTTTCTTGGTTTAAAATTCAAATATTCCAGTTAGGTATTCATCATTTTAGTTCAAAATTTATCTTTTTGCTTGAAAATAAAACTACTTTTTCATTTTTGTTGAAAACTGATCTTTTTTTGTTCAAAATTCAGCTATTTGTTTGAAAATTGATCTTTTTCAGTTAAAAATTCAATTTTTTAATTGAGAATTAATGTATTATTTTGAAAAATCGTATTTTTGGTAAAAAATTAATCTTTTTGGTTGAAAATTCAACTATTTGGTTAAAAATTCATCTATCTTTTTGAAAATCCAAATTTTTACTTGAAAAGTTAGGAATTTAAATGGTTTAAATTGAATTATAGTACCTGCATTAATTTTACCGGAATATTCACTGAATTTTAAGTATAAGTATATAAAATAAAAATTTGTTTGAATTATTATTCAAATTCATGGACTTTGAGAAAAAAATTCAAAAATTGATCAATTAGGTTTTTAGTATTATTTAATTATTCGTTCGTGTTAAAATATTTAAGAATATCTTCTAATATTAATTGAATTCCTAGAAACTGAAAAAAACATTATTTATAATAGATTCGCGAAACTTTATACATATTTCGAGTCGATTGTTTGAAAATATGCGAAATATTTGAATGGCTACATGCTGTGAAAAATTATACCTGGAAAAAACCTGGAATTGTCAGGGAATTTTTTTCCAGGATTTGAGTAGACACCCTGAATACTCTTTAAAAAAATTTGAAGATGGAAACATTTTAAAGCAAGTTGAACTTTTTAAATAAGTATTAGAAGATCATCAATGTTAGTTAAAATGTACAAAGTTAAATACCTAATTTTTTTTCTCTCAAAACTTACTTTTGAAAATAAAAATTGTTAAACATTTTCCTAGGAATCTCAAAAAAAAATTTTGATTCTCTCGAAACTTTCAAAATTCCTAAAAAGCTTCTTGTTTTAAATCATCAAGAAACTACATTCAATTTTTTTGCAATCTTCAAAAGTTTTGAATTATTCTGAAATCTTTTCATAACTTCTAAACCATAAAAATATTTGTGTAAGATTCGAATTTTTCCTTATTTTTTTTTTAGAATCCTGCATAAATTTCTAAACCTTCGGAACATTTTGAAAAATAATTAGTGTTTTTCCTATTATTAAAAGAAAAAAACTACTGAATTATGAAAATGGGCCTAAAATCTTCTCCACTTCTCGACGAAATTTTAAGAAACCATTTCAAATGTTTTTAAATCTTGAAAAAAAATACTTTCTTAAAATTAATTTTATAAAAGAAATCATGTTCAAATTTTGCTAGGAATCTTCAGAAAATGTTTTGCATTCTCTTTAAATCTTTCAAATTTCTTAAATGTTTCGAATTGTTTTTGAATCTTCTCTTAAAATTTATTTTCAGAATAGAAAATCATTTTATATTTTCCCAGAAATCTTAAGGCAATTTTTTTCTCTTGAAATCTTTCAAAATTCTTACAAAGTTTCAATTTCTTTCGATATATTTAAGAATCTTTATTTTGTTTAAAATTTTTTGAAATCTTTCAATTTCAAATTATTTTTGAATATTTTTTAAAACTTCTGTATATATTAAGTATCTTTTAAAATGATTCAAGTGTTTCCTGACATTTAAAAAAAAATTTTCCAAAATTAAGAAATGTTACACACTCCTCTCCGAAATTTTAGGAAATCATTTGAAAAGTTTTTAAATATTTAAAAAAATATTCTCTTAACATTATTTTTAAAAAATACAAAAATCTATGAATTTTTAGAAACAAATTTCGTTCGCTTGAAACTTTTCATATGTTTTTTTTTTCGAATTCTTTAAAAATCTTCATTTTATATATCTATTCTCTTTTGAAATTTTAGGAAATCATTTAAAATGTTTTGAAATCTCTTTTAATTTTCTGTGAAAATTTATTTTTCAAAACCTATCAAAATTTTTTTAAAAACTTTTTTTAATCTTCAAAAATCTACGTTTTGTTTAAATTGTTTGAAATGATTCGAATTTCTCCTGAATTTTTTTTATCCTTCAAAATTAAAAAGATTGTCTTAAAATCTTTTAAACCACTCTCAGAAACTTTGGGACATGATTTGAAATGTTTTGAAATATTTAAAAAAATATTCTCTTGAAATTAATTTAAAAAAATAAAACAATCTTCATTTTTTTAAACTTATTCGAGCTTAAATTTGGTTTAATCCTCTATATTCTTTTTCGAAATTGTAGGAAATCATTTAGAATGTTTCGAAATCTTTTTCAATTTTATCTCAAAATCTATTTTTCAAAATAAAAAATCATTTGAAAATTTCTTAGGTATCTTATATTTTTTTTGGTCTCTTGAAACCTATCAAAAATCTTGAAAAACTTCTTTTTTCGAAATCTTTAATAATCTACATTTTTAAACACTTTCTGCAATCTTTAAAAGTTATAAAATCTGTTCAAAACTTCTAAACCTATAAAAAATATTTTTAGTTGATCAACTGTGAATATAAATTAATTAATGACTTTAAAAATTGAACTATACTTTCAGGATTATAAAGTGAATAATAATTAATTTTATAACACGATTCGGAATCAGTTCACAATTTTAGAATTTCCAGATGTTAACGTTAAAAATTAAACTGTTTCAGTTGGAAAGTCCTGTTGGTTAAAGAAATGTAAACACCCGATTGAAACTTTATCAATTATTTTCAATTTTAAAATAATTCGAAATCATATATTCATTATTAAACGTTTTTATTAAATTTTAAATATTGTTGCAGTCTAAAATATTCCATTTTTAAACCATTTAATTTTTAATTTTTTAATTAAGAAAAAGAACAATTACTTCATATTTAGAAATATCTGACTGTTCATTTAAAATCATTAATTATAAATCAAATATTCAAAACTAAAAACAAAATAACTAAATTGTTCTATTTAAAGAAACTTAATTTGTAAGTCAAATTGTTTTATTTTGATGGATAAATAAAAATTGAACACCTATTATTCTTAAAAAATAGAAGTTTTGTAAACATTAAAAATTGTTTGAAAATTCTTAAGTTTCATCGGCAAATTAAAAATGATTTTTTATTTTGAAAAGTTAATTTCATGAGAATATTTAAAAACATTTAGAAAGATTTACAAAATGGTCAAAAATGAATGTGGAAGCTTTTAAGTAAATTTTTGTAATTTGGTATTGTTAAGGATTTTTAAACTATTGACAATAAAAAATTAAACTTTCAATTTAAAAACTTTTCAGTTTAAAAAAAATGTAACTTCGATGTTTCGATTAATATTTATCACTTCGGTCTGTGATTAAAGATTAGTTTAGCATGTGAAAATATATAATTATTTTCTTCACTATATAAATTTCTTAACTTTCCAATTTTTCAAAACTATTTATCTTGATCGAAGGTAAAAGAATGGACCGGGGAAAACCCTGAAATCATTGAAAATTCATTTTTTTTTTTGGGGGTGAAATGAATTTTTTCAACTGAAAATTTAACTATATCAAATAAATATTCCATAATTTTAGTTCAAAATGCATCTCTTCGATTAAACACTAATTTTTGAAAATAGAAATTTAAATATTCAATTTTTGGTTGAAATATTATCTTTTTTTTTAGTTGGAAATTAGTTTTTTTCTGGATATGAATTAATCTTTCTTGGGTTGAAATTCATATTTTTGGTTGAAAATTCAATTATTCCGACTAAAAATTTAACCGTTCAATTTTTTTTTATTTATCTTTTTTAAATGAGAATTCGTATTTTTTTGGTAGAAAATTAATCTTTTTGGTTAAATATGCAACTATTCCAGTTAAGATATATCATTTTAGTTGAAAATTCAACATTTTGGTTTAAAATTTCACTACTTCATTTGAATATTCATCATTTTACTTGAAAATTCATCAATTAGATTGAAAATTAGATATTTTTTTTTCAACTGAATATTCAACTTTTCCATTTTTCGGTAAAATTTGATCTTTTTTAGTTCAAAGTTCAACTGTTTCATTGAATATTTGTCTTTGTTAGCTCAAAATTCCGCTATTTTGTTGAAAAATCGTCTTTTTGGTATAAAATTAATCTTTTTATTTGAAAATTAATCTTTTTTGAAAATTCATAATTTTGTTTGCTATTTTTCCTCTCTCTTGATTGAAAAATCTTTCGTAGTTCAGTTGAAAATTCAACTCATGTAGAAAAGTCGTCTTTTTTGATTGAATTCAACAGTTTTTGATTAAAAATTAAAATCTTTTTTGTTTGAAATATCAAATACTACATTTTTCGTTTAGAATTCATTTTCTTTGAAATGAAAATTTAATCACTTGGTTGAAAGTTAAACTCTTTTGTCAAAAATTATTTTTTTGGTTAAAGATTCATGATTTTAATTCAGAATTCATCTCTTCGGTTGAAAAATGAGATTTTTTTAATTCGTTTTGTCTCTCAATGAAAATTGAACTATTCCAGTTAACTATTTTGTTAACATTTTTGTTTTGTTTGAAAATTAATTTTTTTATCTAAAAATTTAACTATGCTAGTTGAAAATTCCATCATTTTTGTTAAAAATTCATATCTGGTTCGACCTTAATTTTTCAAAAAAAAAATTTTAATTCAATTTTTGGTTGAAACATTCTCTTCTTTGGTAGAAATTAATATTTTTGGTTGAAAATTTAACTGTTCAATTTGGGTTAAATATGTAGTCTTTTTCAGTTCAAAATTCAACTATTTGGTTGAAAATTTGTCTTTTTCAACTGAAAATTCAACTATTTCGTTGATACAATTAAAATGTTGCAATTTGGATGATCTATATTGGAAAATTCTTCAATTTGAAAGTTTTAAATTTGAAAAATCTGGAATTCTTGACCAAAAATAGGAAGTTTTATTTATAGATTTTTAAAATTGAATAAGTTTCAGCTTTAAATCTTCACAATTGAATATTTTCCATTTCTAAATCTTCACGATTGAAGTATTATAAAAAAAGCATTTAAAATTTCATCATTTTCTATTGTACAAAATAAATATTGAAGAGTCTTGAATTGCAAATATTCCAAATTGAAGAATTTTTCATTGTATGCCTTCAAAATTTATACTTTTTAAAAATTGAATAAATTTCCTTTTAATATTTTCAAAATACATATTTTAGATTCTTAATTCATGTATTGAATCAGCCATTTTGAACCTTAAGATACTCATTTTCATAAAATTGATACCATTTTCAATTTTTTAAATACAAAAAAATACACATTTCAAAATACTTTTGCCAAACAAAAATTTTTTCCCAATAAATTTCGATAAAATTTCGTTCAGTTGTGCCAAATGTTGCGGTTAAATTTTTTAGGAACTTTTTTTTTGCATATTCCAATAAATTCAAATGACCTATTATTGCATAGTTTCCTATGCAATTTTATGTGAGATAATCTATCTCGAAACTTTATAAAATATATTTCATGATGAGTAATGTGTGGGAATCTCTTTGAGATTTCGTGAAAACAATTTAATAACACATAACTGAATGTTCCAAACACATGAGAAGATTATTTTTATTTTGACTAGGTGATATTAATATTTAATTTTTATTTTACAGATCCTTAAAGGTGTCCATGGATCCAGAGTCAGGAAAATTAGGACTTCGGTCCACTTCCATCGACCAAAAACGTTCCGTCCACCAAGGAACCCAAAGTATCCAAGGAAAAGTGTTCCTAGCAGGAATCGGTACGTGAAATTAAAAAAAAACATTGATTTAGCATATTTAAAATTCATCTATTCTTTATTTCCTTTTTGGCCTCGGATTGTAAATTTTCGACATATTAAAGAAAAATCATTTAAAGTCGAAAACGTTCGAAGTCGAATAGTTTTTAAATTCTATTATTTAAAAATGAACCAATATTTAAATCGTGCTTTTTGAATTATAATTTATAAATGAAAGCCTTAATTATTGTCGATATATTTTTAATTGAATATCATTCAAAAATTGAGTTATTTAAAATTCAAAAAGTTTTAAAATGCAGTAATTTGATTTATTCAAGAGTAAAAAATATTAAATTTTAAGCGTTTTTAAAAAGCCTAAAGATGAACAATATTAGACGACAATATTAGAATTTGAATGGATTTAAGAATAAACAATGCTAAGTAAAAGCTTTCATCTTTTATCAACAAACATTGATCTTCTTGGTTGAAACTTCATCTTTTTGGTTGAAATTTAATATTTTTGGTTAAAAATTTATCTCTTTTTTAGTTGAAAATTCGTTTTTTATGGTAAAAATTAAACTTTATGATTGTAAATTTATCTTTTTGGTTAAAAACTCATCTGTTTTGGTTGAGGATTCAACTATTTGTTTGAAAAATCATCTTTTTTGTTTAAAATTCGACTATTACAGTTGAATATTCATCATTTTTAGTTAAAAATTCGTCACTTTAGTTAAACATTAATTTTTTTAACTAATATTTAATTATTCAATTAATCTTCTTGGTTGAAAATTCATCTTTATGGTTGAAAATTCATTTTTTTTCGTTGAAAATGTAACTACTTTTTCTTAATGTCATATTATTTTAATTGAATATTGCATCCTTTTAGTCGAAAATTCAATTCTTTGGTTAAACATTAATTTTTTAAACTGCAACTTTGAATGTTGTAACTTGAGCAATTTCTAAGTTTTTTTGATCTTCACTTGAAAATGTATCTATTGTTGAAACTTTTTTTTTCGTTGAATATTAATTTTTTTAAACTCACAATTGAACTATTCCATTTGTTTTTGAAAATCGATTTTTTTAGTTGGAAATTCAACCATTTGGTTGTAAGTTCAAATTTCGTTCAAAAATTACATTTTTTGGCAGAAAATTGGTTAAAAATTAAACTTTTTTGTTGAAAATATGTTTATTTTGTATAAAAGCTGTCTGTTTGGTTGAAAATTAAACTAGTTTGTTAAAAATTCATTTTTTTAAACTGAAAATTGAAATTTTTGATTGAAAATTTTTTTTTTTATTGAAAGCTCATATTTTTGAGTTGAAAATTCGAATGTATTGTAGAAATTTCTTTTTTTTTTGCTAAAAAATTTAATAATTTGATAGAAATAATTGTTTATAATATTGGATGTTCCCCACTGAGTATTTGGTAGAAAATTAGTTCTTCATTTGAAAATTAGTTTCTTGAAATGAAAATGTAGCAATTCCATTTTGGTTGAAAACTTAACTCTTGTTGAAAATTCATGTTTTCGGATTGAAGATTCAACTGTTTTGTAGAAAATTTGAACTTTCTCTGGAAAATTCAATAGTTTGGTAGAGAATTCAACTAATTGGTCGAATTTTGAACTACTTTGTTAAAATTTCATTTTTCAGTTAAAAATTAATCATTTTAGTCAACGTTTTTTTGTCTGTTAAAAACTAGGGGATTTAACTAGAAATTTTAAAGTTCGGTTGAAAATTAATTTTTTAGTTGAAAATTCATATTTTCGTTTTGAAACATCAACTGCATTGTAGAAAATTCTTCTTACATACATCAAAATTCAACAATTTGGGAGAAAATTCAATTTTTTCAATTGAAAATTAATTTTTTGAAACGAAAATATAACTATTCGATTTTTGGTTAAAAACTGAAATTTGAAATTGCGAAATTCAAAAATAAATTTCTTGCTCAGTTACAATTTTTTGGAAAATGTACAAAAAAATGCTTTTTGGATTGAGTCATATGCACACATTTAAAAAAAAGTTGAATATGTCGAACTTGAAATTCATTCAGCTTGAACCAAAGAAACTTTTTTTCATTTTGCTTTTTCGGGAAAAAAATGTTCTCGTGAGTTAAGATTTTTGGGATTTCATACCTTTTTTGCGATTTTGAAACGTTATAAACACCACGAAAAAAAATGTTTCTCATGAATAAAGAATAATAACATGTTTTTATGGTTCAAGCTGAAGTAATGTAAGTTTAGAATAAATCCAAAAAAACACGTTTTAGTACATTTAAAAAAATTTAATAAGACAAGTTTTTTTAAAAATTATTACAATTTCTAATTGTAAATTTCAAAAAGAGAACAGAAGATATTTACCGATTAAAAAATTTGCTTCTTCACTTATTTTGGATGTCGACCCGCAAATTGTTATCCCTTAGCTGCTTAGCTCAAACGATTCGATTAATTTCAGTATTTTTACTTCGCTCTACTGAAGAGAGTAGTTTTTAATTTACATTGAAAGTATCCAATTTTTAAAAATAAAATTTTTGGCATAAAATTTAACTATTCCAGTTGAAAATTCAACTATTTCGTTCAAAATTCATGTATTTTGTTAAAAATGTATATTTTTTGTAAAAAATTATCTTTTTATTTGAAAGTTAATCTTCTTGTTTGGAAATTCTTCTATTCGGTTAACAATTCAAGTATTAGAGTTAAATGTTTGTCATTTCTATTAAATATTCATCTTTCAGATTGGAAATAAAATTATTTGGCTGAAAGTTAAACTCTTTTGTTAAATTTTTTTTCTGAAGATTCATCGTTTTAATTAAAAATTCATTTCTTTGATTGAAAATGAGCTGTTTGATTGAGAACTTTTTTTTCCTTTGGATGTTTTTCGGTTCTTTGTCTTCTTTAATTAAAAAGTCAATTATTTCGTTAAAAATTCATGTATTTTGTTAAAAAATTGCATTTTTTGGTGCAAAATTAATCTTCTTGTTTAAAAATTCATCATTTTTTAGTTAAAAATTCATCTTTCTGGTTTAAAAATCAACTATTTCAGTTGAAGATTCATTGTTTTAGTTGAAAACTCTTATGTTTGGGTTAAAATGAATTTTTTTAACTAAAAATGTTACTATTCCATTTTTGGTTGAAAGATATTATTTTTTTTAAATGAATTAAAATGAATATTGATTTTAGACCAAGTAGACAAAAAACATTAACATCATATAAAAATAGATATTATTTTTTGTTCAAAATTCAACTAATTGGTTAAAAATTCATGTATTTTGTTGAAAAATTATTTTTTTTTTTTGGTAGAAAATTAATCTTGTTTGAAAATTCATAAAAACCCGTTTTTTTTTGGTTGAAAATTAAATTTTTCAACTGAAAGTTTAACTATTCCATTTTTTGTAATAAATGAATGTTTTTTGGTGAAAATTTTAAGTATTTTTTTTCTCTGTTCTCTGTTGTTGTGTTAAATGATGTTTAGACTGAACGTCATAAATAAATAAAAAATATATTTTCGTTTAAGTTTTTAATTTCGTCTCCGCTAATATAGAATATCACAAGTATACATTTTTTGTGACATTCAACTGACAAATTATAAAAATTGCCAGTTAAAAATTTCGATTTTAATTTAGTTTCATAAGGTTTCAAAATATTCCAAGGATTTTAGAATATTTAAAAGGATTTTGAACATTTTACAAAGATTTAAAGGATTTCAAAGATTTGAAAACGTTTACAGTACACCAGATTTCTAAGATTTTAAAATATCTCGAAGATTTGAAATGATTTCAAAAGGTTTAAAAACATTTTAGAAGATTTGAAAAGATTTCACTATTAATTCACTGATTTCAACGAATAAAAACGATTTCGCAAACAAAAATGTAAGAAAAATTTCACAAATATTTAAAAAGATTTGATAAAGATTTAAAAAATGCACAATAAATTCCTCAAGATTTCGAACATTTCGTAAAGATTGCAAGGATTTCGAATATTAACAAAGATTTCGAACATTTCAAAAGATTTCGAAGGTTTTAAAGGTTATAGTAAACTAGATTTTTCATATTTCAAAAGATTTTACACAAATTGAATATATTGTTATGATTTTTAATTAAAAAAAAAAGATTTTAGAAAGATTTCATAGAAATTTCATAAAGATATCAAAACAATACAAGAATTCTAAAGGTTTCAAAACATTTCAAAGATTTTAAACTATTTCAAAGATTTCGATGACTTCTAACGAGTACGAAAGATTTCACAAACAAAGCTTAAAGAAAGCTTTCACAAATATTCTAAAGATTTCATAAAAATTTCAAAAGATTTCAAAAAATTTCAAAGGTTTCAAGGATTTTAAAGTTTTCAAAGATTTCAAATATTTTACAAAAATTTGAAGAGATTCCAAAAGATTTCATAGAAATTTCAAGATTTCACAACGATTTTAAGTACTTCAAGAGATTTCAACAAATTCACAAAGATTTCAAATATTTCAAGGTTTTCAAAGACGACTTATGTTCGCAAAAAATTAAGAATTGGTTTATTTATGGTTCTGCCTTTTTTTTTATAAATTATTGACCAATACAAAATGAAATGGCTCATTTTTTACATGGATAAAAAATGGTTACTTGATTATTTTATGTAAAAAAAGAAGACCCGAAAAACCTGGAAAATACCTTGAATTTCGTTCCTAAGAATCGCTGGACACCCTGGCTGTGAACCCTGCATTTGTTATAAAAAAGATTGTTTTTTCTTTTCGACAATTAAAAATAAATGTTTAATATTTCCCCTATTTCTCCCCTTTTTCGTGAGAAAATTACCCTATTTCCCTTTTTTTGTGCTCCTTTGGCACTGTGAAACCCTGTTATATCATGTTTTTTAAAAAGAATTTTGTTATGAACGGAATACTTTTGTTTTTAGCATGGATGCATTCAACATCATCAAGTATCCACTGACGACGGAAGCAGCGATGAAAAAGATTGAAGACAACAACACCCTGGTCTTCATTGTGCACACGAGGGCCAACAAATACCATATTAAGGCCTCCGTGAAGAAGTTGTACGACATCGACGTTGCCAAAGTCAATACTTTGATCAGGCCAGACGGAAAGAAGAAGGCTTACGTTCGTTTAGCCAGAGACTATGATGCTCTTGATGTTGCAAACAAGATTGGTATTATATAAGTACGGCTCTGGATTTATGTGTATATAAGTTTATATTTAAAAAATATCCTGCAATAAACTTCTACACGGGATTAAATGTTTTCTTATTTTTCGAGACGTACCTTAGGAAAAACAGGCTTCACACTCTTTTCACCTTTTTTAAAGAATTTCTCTTTTATCACTATTTTAAGAAACTTATCCTTTTCTCGGGGATTCGCTTTAATGCGAACTGAATTCATGTAATAAAATAAGAAAATTGAACTATTTTCGGTTCAGAATACATTTTTTTTTTATTCAACAATTTTTATTAAAAAAAATACTTTTTATTTGAAATATCTACTATTATTATGCATTTGTTATTATTACAAATAACAATATAATAGTTAATAATATTATAAAAATAATATTATATATATTATATTTATATTAACAATATTAATTAATAATATATATTATTATTTATTATTATATATATTATATAATAATAAAAGTTATAGCAATAACATTATTCGTTGAGAATTGATATTTTTAGTAGAAAATTCATCTCTTTGGTTGAAAGTGCCTTTTTTTGGTTGAAAAATAATTTTTAAATTAAAAGCGTAACTGTTTTTGGCTGAAAATTGATATTTTTTAAATTGAAAATTCAATCACTTGGGTAAAACTTGAACCACTTTTTTAAAAATTTATTCGTGTAAGGGTTGATATCTTTGATTGAAAATTTAAATATTTTGCTGAAGATTCTTTTTTTAATTTAAAATTAATTTGTTAATCTACAAATGTAACTTTCCCATTTTTTTGCTGAAATTTAATCTTTTTTTTTTCAAGTCAAAAATTGATCTTTAGTGGTAGAACACTAATCCAGTTGGTGGAAAGTTTTTTTATTTTTTGATTGAAACTGCAATTTTTCGGTTAAAAATTAACTTTTTTGTTGAAAATTAATATTTTCTGGTTAAAAATGCTGTCTTTTGGCTTGAATTTTAAACAATTTCTTTGACACTTTTGGCTGAAAAATCTTTATTTGTTGAGAATTCGTCTTTTTGATTAGAAAATTAATAATTTCGGATTGAAAATTCATTTTGAAACTCTTCGGTTCAAAACTCAGCTATTTAGTTCAAATCTGTTTTACTGAAAATTAATCATTTTTAGTTAAAAATTAAATGATTTGTCTGTAAATTGGTGTATTTTGTTTTAAATTTGCCTTTTCTGGAAGAAAATTATTTTTCTTTATTGAAAAGTTGTTTTGATTAAGAATCCATCTTTGTAAGTTGAAAGTTAAACTATTTGGTTAAAGGTTGAAAATTTAACTATTTTATTGAAAATTCGTTTTTTTTTTCGGTTGCAAATTCATCCCTTCTTTATTAGAAAATTTATTCTCTTTATTAAAAATTCAATTACTTGGTTGGAATATAAAATGACTTTAATAAAAAAAATCACCTTATTGGCTAATAATTGAACTATTTTGTTAAAAAAAAACTGTATTTTTATATGAAAATAAATTTTTTGAATTGAAAATTCAACTATTTTTGGTTTAAAATTCAACCTTTTGGTTGAACGTAGAACTTTTTTTTGTTAAACACTCATTTTATTTGTTGAAAATTGAACTATTGTCAAAAATGATTTTTTTTTGCATTAGATTTTTCTTGCTGAGAATTTAACTATTCCAGTTTTGGTTGAAAATTCATATTTTTTTCAGTAAATTTATGTCTTTTGGTAGAAATTAAAAATATTCCTAATTGAAAATTCAACTACTTGATTGAAAAGTAAACTACTTTTCTTCAAATTTCTTATATTGGTTGAAGACTTAACTATTTTGTTGAAAATCCTTTTTTTTCTACGAAAATTATTTTTTTCAACTGAAAATTTTTTTAACTATTCCATTTTCGGATGGAAATTTATCGTCTTCAGTAGAAAATTCAACTTTATTTATTATATATTATTATTTATTAATTTTAGGTTGAAAATTGACAGTTTTTAGTCAAAAATGCAACTATTAAATTTTTAATTAAAAATTCAACCTTTTGGTTGAAGGTAGAACTTTTTTGTTAAAAACTCATTTTATTTCTTGGAAATAAAACTATTCTGTCAAAAATGATTTTTTTTGCTGAGAATTTAACTATTCCAGTTTGGGTTGAAAATTCATATTTTTTTCAGTAAATTTATCTTTTTTGCTAGAAATTAAAAATTCAACTACTTTTCTTCAAATTTCTTATATTGGTTAAAGACTTAACTATTTTATTGAAAATCCTTTTTTTTCTACGAAAATTAATTTTTTCAACTGAAAATTCAACTATTGGGTTAAAAATCTATGTTATTATTTGTTTACAAATTGGTTTATTTTGTTGAAAATTTGTAATTTTTTGGTAGAAAAAAATGTTCTTGGTTGACAATTCCTCGTTTTGGTTAAGAATTCATCGTTGTAGGTCAAAAATTTAACTATTTTGTTGATTTTTTTTTAATTCAACTCTTTGGTTAAAAATTTAACTATTTTACTGAAAATTCGTTTTTTTGTTGTTAAAATACCAACTATTTAATTTTTCCTTGAGAATTCGTCTTTTTGTCGAACATTCCAATTTGCCTGTTGAAAATTCAACTATTTTTGGTTAAAGTTCAAATTCAACTTTTTTGTTGAAGATTCGCCTATTTCGACTGAAAATTCGTCTTTTCGGATTTAAAATTCACTGTTATTATTAAGAATTAAACTGTCTTCCAAAAAATTCAATTATTTTGTTGGAAATATTTTTAGTTGAAGTTTAATCTTTTCTGTTTAAAATTCGATTATTTAGTTGAAAATTCATC
>CAKNXH010083197.1:17688-38209 GCA_932178445.1 Andricus quercusramuli
CTATTTGATTGAAAATTGAATTATTTTGTTAAAATTCCAATATTTTATTAGAAAGTCATCTTTTCTGGGGAAAAAATCAGTTTTGTTAAAAATTCATCTTTTGGTAGAAAAGTCTACTATTTCATTTAAATTTAATTAAAAAAAATAATTAAAATAAATAATTAATAATTAAATAATTTTGTTGAAAATTCAACTTTTGTTATTAAAGTTTTTCTCGCTTGCCTAAATTTAAGTATTTGGCCAACTCTTTGGTTGATAATTATTCTTTTATTGAAAATGCATCTTTCTTTGTTGAAAATTAACTTTTTTGTTGGAAATTCATATTCCCGGGTATAAAAGTCAAAAACCTCAAAAATTCGTCTTTTGGATATAAAATTTATCTTTTGGGTAGAAAATTCGACTATTTTCTTAAAAAGTGATCTTTTTTGGTAAACAAATTTTGGTGGAAAATTCATCTCTTGGTTAAAAATTTGACTATTTGATCTATATTTCAACTGCTTTGTTGAACATTCCTGTCTCGTTGAAAATGCAACTGTTTTTGATTGAAATCTAATTTTTTTTTGTTAAAAAATGCAACCATTTGGTTGCAATTTTTTTGTTATAGGTTGAAAATCCAACTATTTGCTTAAAAATTCAACTTTTTTTTAATTCGGCGCTTGCTTGAAAGTTTAGCGTATTGGATTAATTTTTATTGGTTGAAAATTCGACTATTTTTTTCGAAAATTCGTAATTTTTGCTTGACACTTCAACTATTAGGTTATAAATACAATTATTTTGTTCAAAATTATTATTTTTTTGAATTCAAGTGTATTTGAGTGTTAACTCTTATTTTTGGTTGGCAATTGGTTTGTTTATTGAAAATTCATCTCTTTTGGTATAAAATTTAACTATTTGGTTGAGCATTTAATTATTTTTTTGAAAATTCCACTACTTTCTTCAAGTCATATTCTTTGAAAAAAAATTTAATTGTTGTGTAGGAAATGCATCTTTTTCCGTTTAAAATTAATGTTTTGTTGGAAATTTATCTTTTCGGGTTTAAAAGTCAAAAGCTTTCTCCAAAATTCGACTTTTAAGTTTAAAAACTCAATTCTTTTGTTGCAAATTCGTCTTTGGCTTGAAAATGCAATTCTTTTGCTAGAAAATTAATATTTTTGGGTTGAAAAGGCAATATATTTCGACTTGAAATCCTCGGAATTTGGTACCTGAATTAATCTACTTTAAAAGAATTTATTTTCTTCGAAAATCACTAATTTATGATGAGTAATGTGTGGGAATCTCTTTGAGATTTCGTGAAACAAAATATAAAAACACATAACTGAATTAAAAAATACAACACTCGTTAAAACCGGTCAAAGGTTGAATTTTTTTTTCAAATTTCCTTGAATAATTTTTGTTTAAGGCGCTAAGGCTGGGGGGTCTGGGGACAAGAAGCCCGCAGAGAAGAAGGCGGAAAAGAAGCCTGCGACGGCTGCAGCTTCCACTTCTTCCGCGAAGGTGACTAAACCCGCAGCGAAACCCGCTGCTGCAAAAAAACCCGCAGCAGAGAAACCCGCTGCAGCGAAAAAAGCAGCGGCAGCGAAACCCGCCGCAGCAAAGAAACCCGCAGCAGCAAAACCAGCAAAGCCCGTTGCAAAGGTTGCTGCGAAGCCTAAAAAACCCGCACAGTCTGCAAAGAAAACACCCAAGGGCGGTAAAGCTCCCACCACTCCCGTTGCGAAAGCTTTGAAGACACAAAAGAAGGTCAGTACTTGAAGATTTTCGGGAAACTATGCTAGAATAGGTACAAAAAAAATTATAAATGTTTTTTTATGGGTATTTCTCCATAAACAGATTTTTTTTTTTATTAAAATGCGAAATGTAATTTAAATATTTTATTTTTTATGGTTATTTCTCCATAAACAGATTTTTTTTTATTAAAATGCGAAAAGTAATTTAAATCTTTTAGTCTATTACTAGACTATTATTTGCGCGCGCTAACTTTTATATTCGTTTTTCTCATTCACTCAATTTTTGAATAACTTTTCATTTCGACTTGAACAACATAATAAATCCGAAAACAAATATCAATTTAATATAATTATAAATTCAAATACCAATAATGTGTCTTTGAAATTCTGTTATTATCAAATGGAGATATAAGAAAATTCAGGAAATATATCATGAAGGAAGGCGGCGTGATGGTGCTAATGTAGACATGAAAATGTCCACATTAATCAATGTGGACAACAATGTTTAACATTATTTTCATTGAAATATTCAAATGATGTTGAATTTATATATTTTTTGAATTTTAAAATGGTATTTTTGACATTTGGAATCATTGATAACCCTTTATAGTAATTCTAGAAGGCAATTAAAACATATGTCCATATAATTTTGAAAATTGAATTCAGATAATCATTTCACAATATCGCAAACATTTAAAAAACTATACATTTGTAATGAAGGTATTTTGAATAAAAAATCAACTTTTATTATATAAATCATAGCCCATATTTAATTAAGTAACGTTAAAATGAATGATCAATTTTTAAAATTCAATCTTCATGTAATTTAATATTGTGAAAAAAATAATCCGCTGATAATTAATTAATCAGTTCACAAAATAAGAAGCATTCAACTATAATTTTCATTCAAATATTAAAATAATTTGTACTCTATTAATTTTTTTAATTTGAACTTTCATTTCTGGAAACTTAGTTTATTAATAATCGTTTAAAGTAATCGCAGAAACAATAGGTTTCAGTAGAATCAGTTCATATATAATTAGTCAGTTCACAACATAAGAAGCATTAAACAATTATTTGCATTGGAACATTCAAATAATTTTTACATTATATTTTTTTTTTCATTTGAAAATGCATTTCGATACATTCAATTTATTATAGACGTTTGAAGCTGATTCCAGAAAAAATCAAAATATATGTACATATTAATGAATTATTTCACAACATAAACGCAAAACAAAGTTATTTAATTGAAACATTGTAATAATTTTTACTTTATATTTTCCTGCTGAATTTAATTAATATCAAGTTCTTAAACTAATTTCATAGAAAAGTAAAATATATGTAAATATAATATTGGAAGCAGAATTCAGATACTTATTGCACAACATCAAACAAATTTTTAATGAAAAGCATTAAACTATAACTTTCATCAAAACATTCCTATAATTTTTACTTTACATTCTTGCAAACTTTTACTTTCATTTCCAAAAATTTAATTTATTCATAACATTTTATACTAATTTCAGAAGAAATAAAGGATATTCACATATAGTTTTTAAAATTAAATTCAGATACTCATTTTACAAAATCAGGCACATTTGAAAAATTCTTCAATTACAATAAGGGTACTTTGAATATCAATAAATTTTTAATATAAAAATTATATCCAATATTCAATTATATAACCTTAAATTAAATTATCAATTTATGTTACTTAATCTAAAAAAAAGCTGAACTTTTACCTTTATTTAATTTAATATAGCGACAAAAATGATCAGCTAATAATTAGTGAACAATTTCACAAAATATTATAAGCTTTAAGCTTGAATATTCATTGAAACATACAAATAACTTTTACTTTTCTTTTAATTTTAACTTTCATTCAGGAAAATTTGATTTATTATTGACCTTTTAAAGTAATTCCGGAAAATTTAAGTTTTAATAGAATCAGTTAATAAATAATTAATCAGCACACAAAATAAAAAGCATCAAACAATTTTTTTACAAACTTGAAATTTCATTTCTGAAAATTGGAATGATTATTAACTTTTTATAGCAATTTTCTAAAAAAATAAAAATAAAATATTTATATGTAATTTTGAAAATTGAATTCTGATACTTATTCAAGCATTAATCTATCATATTCATTCCAACATTTAAATAACTTTTACTTTACATTTTTTTAAATTTTCACTTTAATTTATGAAACCATGATTTATTAGTAACCTTTTATTGTAATTTGAGAAAAAAAATCATTCCACAACATCACAAACATTGTCAGAAATTACATTATTGGAATAGAGGTACTTAAAATGTAAATCAACTTTTAAGTGAAAATTATTCCAATGTTTTAATGAAAATAACTGTTTATTGATTTGTATGTGTTAAAATCATTAAAAGAAGTATTAAACTATAATTTTCATTGAAACATTCACATAATTTTTACTTTATATATATTTTTTAAGTTTGAACTTTCATTTTTGAATATTTGATTTATTAATAACCTCTTGAACTAATTCCAGGAAATGTAAGTTTCGATAGAATCAGTTAATAATTAATTAATCAGTTCAGAACATAAAAAGCATTACATAATTATTTTCATTGAAGCACTCAAATGATTTTTACGTGATATATTCTCCTTCAAACTTGAGATTTCCTTTCTATAGGTACATTTATTAAAAAAATAATAGCCCATATTCAATTAAATAACATTCAAGTAAACAATAAATTTATGTTACTTAATTGAAAAAAATATTTAAATTCAATCTTTATTCAATTAAAATTTTTCAACAAAATTAATTAACCAATAATTAAATAAACTGATTACAACATAAAAAGCATGAAACTATCATTTTCAAATAATTTTTGCTTTTTATTTTTTAAACATGAAATATATAATTTTGAAAATTTAATTCAGATAATCATTTAAGCATAAATCTATACTTTTCATTGAAATATTCAAATAATTTTTTCGTGATGTTTTTCTTTTTTCAAATTTGATCTCTCATTTCGGTCAATTTGGATTATCAATAACTTTCTAAACACATTCCAGAAAATGTAAGTTTTAATAGAATCAGTTAATAATTAATTAATCAGTTCACAAAATAAAAATATTTGGTCATTCATCTAATCTAATCGAGTAGAATATAGTATAGATCGGCCAAAATATAACGCGCATATCATATGACGAAGAAGAACATCTGCGACTGGATTAGAAATGTAGAAAAATACTGAAATACACTTTATTTTACGCCGTGTATTAAGAAAGTTAGTCATAGCAACCAAAGATTTAATATCTTCAAAAACAATTTACATTGAAATTAATAGTGAAAATAAATAAACGAAATAATTATCGGCGATCGATAAAATGAGAAATCTACTTCTTTAATTCTGTTAGTTTTAATTTTTAAATATAGAGGTCACCCTATGACTTACTATAGCTAACAGAAATTCTTCCTCCATGAAATTACGAGTTTTCATCTATAGGATAAAAAAAACATCTTCCTTCGAAACCTTGCTACTGAAAAGTTTTTTTATTTACCTTTTTTTTATTACGCAATAAATAAAGAGATTTTTAGGCATTTTTTATAGACTTTACCAATTATTTTATAGATTGCAATGAACAGACTTTAATATTTACGGGGGTCACAGTTTTTCCCTTTTTTCCTTAGTTTCCCCTTTTTTCCCCTATTCTCAAAAAACTTCCCCTTTTCTCGTTGAATATGCGATATTTGAAATTTTAACCATTATTCAATAATAATTAAAGCAATTCTAGCACTTGATTAAATTATTTATGAATAAATAAGGTACACGTTTTAAGTGCTGACTATTTAAAATAAATACCAGGGTGTCTACCCAACCTGGTAAACCTGGAATTGTCAGGGAATTTTTATATACCTGGAAAAACCTGGAAATGTCAGGGCATTTTTTTTTTAAGTCAGGTATTTTTTAAGTGGTTGTCTACCTTTTTCAAAATTACAGTATTGAATTGAATGAAAATGATTCTTCATTTGTAAAAGTATAGCTCTCTATTACTATGTTCATCTATTTGGTTGAAAATTCGATCTTTTTGGTTGAATTCCATTATTCTTTAATGAAAATTGTAATCTTTTCTGTTTGAAATATCAGCTGCCACATTTTTCGTTCCGAGTTCATATTTTCCGAAAGAAGATTTAATTACTTGAGAGTTACTCTTTTGTTGAAAATTTGTTTGTTTTTTTCTCGTTCAAAATTATTTTTTTGATTGAAAATGTTACTATTCAATATTTAGTTGAAAAAATTATCTTTTTTACTATTTTTATTTTTTTAATTCTATTATTATTTTATTATTTATTATTTTTTTTATTATTTTTTTTATTATTTTTTAGCAAATTTTCATTTTTTAGTAGAAATTAATCTTATGGATTGAAAATTAGTCTTGTTTGTAATTTAATGTTAAACATTAATTTTTAAGTGAAAGTTCAACTATTCAATTGTTGATTGACAATTTATCTTTTTAATTGAAAATTCATGTATTTTATTGAAAATTCGTCTTCTTTATTAAAAATAATCTTCTTGGTTGAAAATTCTTCTTTTTGGTTCAAAAATCAATTATTCCAGTTAAAGATTAATCATTTTCGCTGAAAATTCATGTATTTTGTTGAAAAATCGTTTTTGTGGTAGAAAATTAATTTTCTTGGTTTAAAATTCAATTATTCCAGCTAGGTATTCATCATTTTAGTTGAAAATTGATCTTTTTGCTCAATGATAAAACTACTTGGTTGAAAGTTGAATTGAATTTGTTTTTAAAATAAATTTTGTGTGGAAAATTACTATTTTTTTTAAATGAAAATTTAACTATTTCATTTTTTGTTGAAAAGTGATCTTTTTTAGTTTAATATTCAGCTATTTGTTTGAAAATTGATCTTTTTAGTTGAAAATTCAACTGTTTAATTGTGAACTGATGTATTTTTTTGAAAAATCGCGTTTTTGGTAAAAAATTAATCTTTTTGGTTGAAAATTCAATTATTCCAGTTGAAGATTCATCACTTTGTTTGAAAATGTAACAATTTTGTTAAAAATTAGTTTTGTTTTGGTTGCAAATTAGTTTCTTCATCTTTTTGGTTGAAAAATCAACTATTCCAGTTAAAGATTGATAATTTCCGTTGAAAATTCATGTATTTTGTTGAAAAATCGTTTCTGTGGTAGAAAATTCATTTTCTTGGTTTAAAATTCAAATATTCCAGTTAGGTATTCATCATTTTAGTTCAAAATTTATCTTTTTGCTTGAAAATAAAACTACTTTTTCATTTTTGTTGAAAACTGATCTTTTTTTGTTCAAAATTCAGCTATTTGTTTGAAAATTGATCTTTTTCAGTTAAAAATTCAATTTTTTAATTGAGAATTAATGTATTATTTTGAAAAATCGTATTTTTGGTAAAAAATTAATCTTTTTGGTTGAAAATTCAACTATTTGGTTAAAAATTCATCTATCTTTTTGAAAATCCAAATTTTTACTTGAAAAGTTAGGAATTTAAATGGTTTAAATTGAATTATAGTACCTGCATTAATTTTACCGGAATATTCACTGAATTTTAAGTATAAGTATATAAAATAAAAATTTGTTTGAATTATTATTCAAATTCATGGACTTTGAGAAAAAAATTCAAAAATTGATCAATTAGGTTTTTAGTATTATTTAATTATTCGTTCGTGTTAAAATATTTAAGAATATCTTCTAATATTAATTGAATTCCTAGAAACTGAAAAAAACATTATTTATAATAGATTCGCGAAACTTTATACATATTTCGAGTCGATTGTTTGAAAATATGCGAAATATTTGAATGGCTACATGCTGTGAAAAATTATACCTGGAAAAAACCTGGAATTGTCAGGGAATTTTTTTCCAGGATTTGAGTAGACACCCTGAATACTCTTTAAAAAAATTTGAAGATGGAAACATTTTAAAGCAAGTTGAACTTTTTAAATAAGTATTAGAAGATCATCAATGTTAGTTAAAATGTACAAAGTTAAATACCTAATTTTTTTTCTCTCAAAACTTACTTTTGAAAATAAAAATTGTTAAACATTTTCCTAGGAATCTCAAAAAAAAATTTTGATTCTCTCGAAACTTTCAAAATTCCTAAAAAGCTTCTTGTTTTAAATCATCAAGAAACTACATTCAATTTTTTTGCAATCTTCAAAAGTTTTGAATTATTCTGAAATCTTTTCATAACTTCTAAACCATAAAAATATTTGTGTAAGATTCGAATTTTTCCTTATTTTTTTTTTAGAATCCTGCATAAATTTCTAAACCTTCGGAACATTTTGAAAAATAATTAGTGTTTTTCCTATTATTAAAAGAAAAAAACTACTGAATTATGAAAATGGGCCTAAAATCTTCTCCACTTCTCGACGAAATTTTAAGAAACCATTTCAAATGTTTTTAAATCTTGAAAAAAAATACTTTCTTAAAATTAATTTTATAAAAGAAATCATGTTCAAATTTTGCTAGGAATCTTCAGAAAATGTTTTGCATTCTCTTTAAATCTTTCAAATTTCTTAAATGTTTCGAATTGTTTTTGAATCTTCTCTTAAAATTTATTTTCAGAATAGAAAATCATTTTATATTTTCCCAGAAATCTTAAGGCAATTTTTTTCTCTTGAAATCTTTCAAAATTCTTACAAAGTTTCAATTTCTTTCGATATATTTAAGAATCTTTATTTTGTTTAAAATTTTTTGAAATCTTTCAATTTCAAATTATTTTTGAATATTTTTTAAAACTTCTGTATATATTAAGTATCTTTTAAAATGATTCAAGTGTTTCCTGACATTTAAAAAAAAATTTTCCAAAATTAAGAAATGTTACACACTCCTCTCCGAAATTTTAGGAAATCATTTGAAAAGTTTTTAAATATTTAAAAAAATATTCTCTTAACATTATTTTTAAAAAATACAAAAATCTATGAATTTTTAGAAACAAATTTCGTTCGCTTGAAACTTTTCATATGTTTTTTTTTTCGAATTCTTTAAAAATCTTCATTTTATATATCTATTCTCTTTTGAAATTTTAGGAAATCATTTAAAATGTTTTGAAATCTCTTTTAATTTTCTGTGAAAATTTATTTTTCAAAACCTATCAAAATTTTTTTAAAAACTTTTTTTAATCTTCAAAAATCTACGTTTTGTTTAAATTGTTTGAAATGATTCGAATTTCTCCTGAATTTTTTTTATCCTTCAAAATTAAAAAGATTGTCTTAAAATCTTTTAAACCACTCTCAGAAACTTTGGGACATGATTTGAAATGTTTTGAAATATTTAAAAAAATATTCTCTTGAAATTAATTTAAAAAAATAAAACAATCTTCATTTTTTTAAACTTATTCGAGCTTAAATTTGGTTTAATCCTCTATATTCTTTTTCGAAATTGTAGGAAATCATTTAGAATGTTTCGAAATCTTTTTCAATTTTATCTCAAAATCTATTTTTCAAAATAAAAAATCATTTGAAAATTTCTTAGGTATCTTATATTTTTTTTGGTCTCTTGAAACCTATCAAAAATCTTGAAAAACTTCTTTTTTCGAAATCTTTAATAATCTACATTTTTAAACACTTTCTGCAATCTTTAAAAGTTATAAAATCTGTTCAAAACTTCTAAACCTATAAAAAATATTTTTAGTTGATCAACTGTGAATATAAATTAATTAATGACTTTAAAAATTGAACTATACTTTCAGGATTATAAAGTGAATAATAATTAATTTTATAACACGATTCGGAATCAGTTCACAATTTTAGAATTTCCAGATGTTAACGTTAAAAATTAAACTGTTTCAGTTGGAAAGTCCTGTTGGTTAAAGAAATGTAAACACCCGATTGAAACTTTATCAATTATTTTCAATTTTAAAATAATTCGAAATCATATATTCATTATTAAACGTTTTTATTAAATTTTAAATATTGTTGCAGTCTAAAATATTCCATTTTTAAACCATTTAATTTTTAATTTTTTAATTAAGAAAAAGAACAATTACTTCATATTTAGAAATATCTGACTGTTCATTTAAAATCATTAATTATAAATCAAATATTCAAAACTAAAAACAAAATAACTAAATTGTTCTATTTAAAGAAACTTAATTTGTAAGTCAAATTGTTTTATTTTGATGGATAAATAAAAATTGAACACCTATTATTCTTAAAAAATAGAAGTTTTGTAAACATTAAAAATTGTTTGAAAATTCTTAAGTTTCATCGGCAAATTAAAAATGATTTTTTATTTTGAAAAGTTAATTTCATGAGAATATTTAAAAACATTTAGAAAGATTTACAAAATGGTCAAAAATGAATGTGGAAGCTTTTAAGTAAATTTTTGTAATTTGGTATTGTTAAGGATTTTTAAACTATTGACAATAAAAAATTAAACTTTCAATTTAAAAACTTTTCAGTTTAAAAAAAATGTAACTTCGATGTTTCGATTAATATTTATCACTTCGGTCTGTGATTAAAGATTAGTTTAGCATGTGAAAATATATAATTATTTTCTTCACTATATAAATTTCTTAACTTTCCAATTTTTCAAAACTATTTATCTTGATCGAAGGTAAAAGAATGGACCGGGGAAAACCCTGAAATCATTGAAAATTCATTTTTTTTTTTGGGGGTGAAATGAATTTTTTCAACTGAAAATTTAACTATATCAAATAAATATTCCATAATTTTAGTTCAAAATGCATCTCTTCGATTAAACACTAATTTTTGAAAATAGAAATTTAAATATTCAATTTTTGGTTGAAATATTATCTTTTTTTTTAGTTGGAAATTAGTTTTTTTCTGGATATGAATTAATCTTTCTTGGGTTGAAATTCATATTTTTGGTTGAAAATTCAATTATTCCGACTAAAAATTT
Source organism: Andricus quercusramuli (assembly GCA_932178445.1). Lineage (NCBI taxonomy): Eukaryota > Metazoa > Arthropoda > Insecta > Hymenoptera > Cynipidae > Andricus > Andricus quercusramuli. The sequence goes on from CAKNXH010083197.1 coordinate 28,309, forward strand.
AACCGTTCAATTTTTTTTTATTTATCTTTTTTAAATGAGAATTCGTATTTTTTTGGTAGAAAATTAATCTTTTTGGTTAAATATGCAACTATTCCAGTTAAGATATATCATTTTAGTTGAAAATTCAACATTTTGGTTTAAAATTTCACTACTTCATTTGAATATTCATCATTTTACTTGAAAATTCATCAATTAGATTGAAAATTAGATATTTTTTTTTCAACTGAATATTCAACTTTTCCATTTTTCGGTAAAATTTGATCTTTTTTAGTTCAAAGTTCAACTGTTTCATTGAATATTTGTCTTTGTTAGCTCAAAATTCCGCTATTTTGTTGAAAAATCGTCTTTTTGGTATAAAATTAATCTTTTTATTTGAAAATTAATCTTTTTTGAAAATTCATAATTTTGTTTGCTATTTTTCCTCTCTCTTGATTGAAAAATCTTTCGTAGTTCAGTTGAAAATTCAACTCATGTAGAAAAGTCGTCTTTTTTGATTGAATTCAACAGTTTTTGATTAAAAATTAAAATCTTTTTTGTTTGAAATATCAAATACTACATTTTTCGTTTAGAATTCATTTTCTTTGAAATGAAAATTTAATCACTTGGTTGAAAGTTAAACTCTTTTGTCAAAAATTATTTTTTTGGTTAAAGATTCATGATTTTAATTCAGAATTCATCTCTTCGGTTGAAAAATGAGATTTTTTTAATTCGTTTTGTCTCTCAATGAAAATTGAACTATTCCAGTTAACTATTTTGTTAACATTTTTGTTTTGTTTGAAAATTAATTTTTTTATCTAAAAATTTAACTATGCTAGTTGAAAATTCCATCATTTTTGTTAAAAATTCATATCTGGTTCGACCTTAATTTTTCAAAAAAAAAATTTTAATTCAATTTTTGGTTGAAACATTCTCTTCTTTGGTAGAAATTAATATTTTTGGTTGAAAATTTAACTGTTCAATTTGGGTTAAATATGTAGTCTTTTTCAGTTCAAAATTCAACTATTTGGTTGAAAATTTGTCTTTTTCAACTGAAAATTCAACTATTTCGTTGATACAATTAAAATGTTGCAATTTGGATGATCTATATTGGAAAATTCTTCAATTTGAAAGTTTTAAATTTGAAAAATCTGGAATTCTTGACCAAAAATAGGAAGTTTTATTTATAGATTTTTAAAATTGAATAAGTTTCAGCTTTAAATCTTCACAATTGAATATTTTCCATTTCTAAATCTTCACGATTGAAGTATTATAAAAAAAGCATTTAAAATTTCATCATTTTCTATTGTACAAAATAAATATTGAAGAGTCTTGAATTGCAAATATTCCAAATTGAAGAATTTTTCATTGTATGCCTTCAAAATTTATACTTTTTAAAAATTGAATAAATTTCCTTTTAATATTTTCAAAATACATATTTTAGATTCTTAATTCATGTATTGAATCAGCCATTTTGAACCTTAAGATACTCATTTTCATAAAATTGATACCATTTTCAATTTTTTAAATACAAAAAAATACACATTTCAAAATACTTTTGCCAAAAAAAAAAAATTTTTTTGCAACCAATTTCGATAAAATTTCGTTCAGTTGTGCCAAATTTTGTGGTTAAAGTTTTAGGAACTTTTTTTTTACATATTCCAATAAATTCAAATGACCTACTATTGCATAGTTTCCTATGCAATTTTATGTGAGATAATCTATCTCGAAACTTTATAAAATATATTTCATGATGAGTAATGTGTGGGAATCTCTTTGAGATTTCGTGAAAACAATTTAATAACACATAACTGAATGTTCCAAACACATGAGAAGATTATTTTTATTTTGACTAGGTGATATTAATATTTAATTTTTATTTCACAGATCCTTAAAGGTGTCCATGGATCCAGAGTCAGGAAAATTAGGACTTCGGTCCACTTCCATCGACCAAAAACGTTCCGTCCACCAAGGAACCCAAAGTATCCAAGGAAAAGTGTTCCTAGCAGGAATCGGTACGTGAAATTAAAAAAAAACATTGATTTAGCATATTTAAAATTCATCTATTCTTTATTTCCTTTTTGGCCTCGGATTGTAAATTTTCGACATATTAAAGAAAAATCATTTAAAGTCGAAAACGTTCGAAGTCGAATAGTTTTTAAATTCTATTATTTAAAAATGAACCAATTCATATTTAAATCACGCTTTTTAAATTATAATTTATAATAAAAGCCTTAATTATTGTCGATGTATTTTTAATTGAATATCATGCAAAAATTAAGTTATTTAAAATTCAAAAAGTTTTAAAATGCAGTAATTTGATTTATTCAAGAGTAAAAAATATTAAATTTTAAGCGTTCTTAAAAAAGCATAAAGATGAACAATATTAGACGACAATATTAGAATGTGAATGGATTTAAGAATAAACAATTCTAAGTAAAAGCTTTCATCTTTTATCAACAAACATTGATCTTCTTGGTTGAAACTTCATCTTTTTGGTTGAAATTTAATATTTTTGGTTAAAAATTTATCTCTTTTTTAGTTGAAAATTCGTTTTTTATGGTAAAAATTAAACTTTATGATTGTAAATTTATCTTTTTGGTTAAAAACTCATCTGTTTTGGTTGAGGATTCAACTATTTGTTTGAAAAATCATCTTTTTTGTTTAAAATTCGACTATTACAGTTGAATATTCATCATTTTTAGTTAAAAATTCGTCACTTTAGTTAAACATTAATTTTTTTAACTAATATTTAATTATTCAATTAATCTTCTTGGTTGAAAATTCATCTTTATGGTTGAAAATTCATTTTTTTTCGTTGAAAATGTAACTACTTTTTCTTAATGTCATATTATTTTAATTGAATATTGCATCCTTTTAGTCGAAAATTCAATTCTTTGGTTAAACATTAATTTTTTAAACTGCAACTTTGAATGTTGTAACTTGAGCAATTTCTAAGTTTTTTTGATCTTCACTTGAAAATGTATCTATTGTTGAAACTTTTTTTTTCGTTGAATATTAATTTTTTTAAACTCACAATTGAACTATTCCATTTGTTTTTGAAAATCGATTTTTTTAGTTGGAAATTCAACCATTTGGTTGTAAGTTCAAATTTCGTTCAAAAATTACATTTTTTGGCAGAAAATTGGTTAAAAATTAAACTTTTTTGTTGAAAATATGTTTATTTTGTATAAAAGCTGTCTGTTTGGTTGAAAATTAAACTAGTTTGTTAAAAATTCATTTTTTTAAACTGAAAATTGAAATTTTTGATTGAAAATTTTTTTTTTTATTGAAAGCTCATATTTTTGAGTTGAAAATTCGAATGTATTGTAGAAATTTCTTTTTTTTTTGCTAAAAAATTTAATAATTTGATAGAAATAATTGTTTATAATATTGGATGTTCCCCACTGAGTATTTGGTAGAAAATTAGTTCTTCATTTGAAAATTAGTTTCTTGAAATGAAAATGTAGCAATTCCATTTTGGTTGAAAACTTAACTCTTGTTGAAAATTCATGTTTTCGGATTGAAGATTCAACTGTTTTGTAGAAAATTTGAACTTTCTCTGGAAAATTCAATAGTTTGGTAGAGAATTCAACTAATTGGTCGAATTTTGAACTACTTTGTTAAAATTTCATTTTTCAGTTAAAAATTAATCATTTTAGTCAACGTTTTTTTGTCTGTTAAAAACTAGGGGATTTAACTAGAAATTTTAAAGTTCGGTTGAAAATTAATTTTTTAGTTGAAAATTCATATTTTCGTTTTGAAACATCAACTGCATTGTAGAAAATTCTTCTTACATACATCAAAATTCAACAATTTGGGAGAAAATTCAATTTTTTCAATTGAAAATTAATTTTTTGAAACGAAAATATAACTATTCGATTTTTGGTTAAAAACTGAAATTTGAAATTGCGAAATTCAAAAATAAATTTCTTGCTCAGTTACAATTTTTTGGAAAATGTACAAAAAAATGCTTTTTGGATTGAGTCATATGCACACATTTAAAAAAAAGTTGAATATGTCGAACTTGAAATTCATTCAGCTTGAACCAAAGAAACTTTTTTTCATTTTGCTTTTTCGGGAAAAAAATGTTCTCGTGAGTTAAGATTTTTGGGATTTCATACCTTTTTTGCGATTTTGAAACGTTATAAACACCACGAAAAAAAATGTTTCTCATGAATAAAGAATAATAACATGTTTTTATGGTTCAAGCTGAAGTAATGTAAGTTTAGAATAAATCCAAAAAAACACGTTTTAGTACATTTAAAAAAATTTAATAAGACAAGTTTTTTTAAAAATTATTACAATTTCTAATTGTAAATTTCAAAAAGAGAACAGAAGATATTTACCGATTAAAAAATTTGCTTCTTCACTTATTTTGGATGTCGACCCGCAAATTGTTATCCCTTAGCTGTTTAGCTCAAACGATTCGATTAATTTCAGTATTTTTACTTCGCTCTACTGAAGAGAGTAGTTTTTAATTTACATTGAAAGTATCCAATTTTTAAAAATAAAATTTTTGGCATAAAATTTAACTATTCCAGTTGAAAATTCAACTATTTCGTTCAAAATTCATGTATTTTGTTAAAAATGTATATTTTTTGTAAAAAATTATCTTTTTATTTGCAAGTTAATCTTCTTGTTTGGAAATTCTTCTATTCGGTTAACAATTCAAGTATTAGAGTTAAATGTTTGTCATTTCTATTAAATATTCATCTTTCAGATTGGAAATAAAATTATTTGGCTGAAAGTTAAACTCTTTTGTTAAATTTTTTTTCTGAAGATTCATCGTTTTAATTAAAAATTCATTTCTTTGATTGAAAATGAGCTGTTTGATTGAGAACTTTTTTTTCCTTTGGATGTTTTTCGGTTCTTTGTCTTCTTTAATTAAAAAGTCAATTATTTCGTTAAAAATTCATGTATTTTGTTAAAAAATTGCATTTTTTGGTGCAAAATTAATCTTCTTGTTTAAAAATTCATCATTTTTTAGTTAAAAATTCATCTTTCTGGTTTAAAAATCAACTATTTCAGTTGAAGATTCATTGTTTTAGTTGAAAACTCTTATGTTTGGGTTAAAATGAATTTTTTTAACTAAAAATGTTACTATTCCATTTTTGGTTGAAAGATATTATTTTTTTAAAATGAATTAAAATGAATATTGATTTTAGACCAAGTAGACAAAAAACATTAACATCATATAAAAATAGATATTATTTTTTGTTCAAAATTCAACTAATTGGTTAAAAATTCATGTATTTTGTTGAAAAATTATTTTTTTTTTTTGGTAGAAAATTAATCTTGTTTGAAAATTCATAAAAACCCGTTTTTTTTTGGTTGAAAATTAAATTTTTCAACTGAAAGTTTAACTATTCCATTTTTTGTAATAAATGAATGTTTTTTGGTGAAAATTTTAAGTATTTTTTTTCTCTGTTCTCTGTTGTTGTGTTAAATGATGTTTAGACTGAACGTCATAAATAAATAAAAAATATATTTTCGTTTAAGTTTTTAATTTCGTCTCCGCTAATATAGAATATCACAAGTATACATTTTTTGTGACATTCAACTGACAAATTATAAAAATTGCCAGTTAAAAATTTCGATTTTAATTTAGTTTCATAAGGTTTCAAAATATTCCAAGGATTTTAGAATATTTAAAAGGATTTTGAACATTTTACAAAGATTTAAAGGATTTCAAAGATTTGAAAACGTTTACAGTACACCAGATTTCTAAGATTTTAAAATATCTCGAAGATTTGAAATGATTTCAAAAGGTTTAAAAACATTTTAGAAGATTTGAAAAGATTTCACTATTAATTCACTGATTTCAACGAATAAAAACGATTTCGCAAACAAAAATGTAAGAAAAATTTCACAAATATTTAAAAAGATTTGATAAAGATTTAAAAAATGCACAATAAATTCCTCAAGATTTCGAACATTTCGTAAAGATTGCAAGGATTTCGAATATTAACAAAGATTTCGAACATTTCAAAAGATTTCGAAGGTTTTAAAGGTTATAGTAAACTAGATTTTTCATATTTCAAAAGATTTTACACAAATTGAATATATTGTTATGATTTTTAATTAAAAAAAAAAAGATTTTAGAAAGATTTCATAGAAATTTCATAAAGATATCAAAACAATACAAGAATTCTAAAGGTTTCAAAACATTTCAAAGATTTTAAACTATTTCAAAGATTTCGATGACTTCTAACGAGTACGAAAGATTTCACAAACAAAGCTTAAAGAAAGCTTTCACAAATATTCTAAAGATTTCATAAAAATTTCAAAAGATTTCAAAAAATTTCAAAGGTTTCAAGGATTTTAAAGTTTTCAAAGATTTCAAATATTTTACAAAAATTTGAAGAGATTCCAAAAGATTTCATAGAAATTTCAAGATTTCACAACGATTTTAAGTACTTCAAGAGATTTCAACAAATTCACAAAGATTTCAAATATTTCAAGGTTTTCAAAGACGACTTATGTTCGCAAAAAATTAAGAATTGGTTTATTTATGGTTCTGCCTTTTTTTTTATAAATTATTGACCAATACAAAATGAAATGGCTCATTTTTTACATGGATAAAAAATGGTTACTTGATTATTTTATGTAAAAAAAGAAGACCCGAAAAACCTGGAAAATACCTTGAATTTCGTTCCTAAGAATCGCTGGACACCCTGGCTGTGAACCCTGCATTTGTTATAAAAAAGATTGTTTTTTCTTTTCGACAATTAAAAATAAATGTTTAATATTTCCCCTATTTCTCCCCTTTTTCGTGAGAAAATTACCCTATTTCCCTTTTTTTGTGCTCCTTTGGCACTGTGAAACCCTGTTATATCATGTTTTTTAAAAAGAATTTTGTTATGAACGGAATACTTTTGTTTTTAGCATGGATGCATTCAACATCATCAAGTATCCACTGACGACGGAAGCAGCGATGAAAAAGATTGAAGACAACAACACCCTGGTCTTCATTGTGCACACGAGGGCCAACAAATACCATATTAAGGCCTCCGTGAAGAAGTTGTACGACATCGACGTTGCCAAAGTCAATACTTTGATCAGGCCAGACGGAAAGAAGAAGGCTTACGTTCGTTTAGCCAGAGACTATGATGCTCTTGATGTTGCAAACAAGATTGGTATTATATAAGTACGGCTCTGGATTTATGTGTATATAAGTTTATATTTAAAAAATATCCTGCAATAAACTTCTACACGGGATTAAATGTTTTCTTATTTTTCGAGACGTACCTTAGGAAAAACAGGCTTCACACTCTTTTCACCTTTTTTAAAGAATTTCTCTTTTATCACTATTTTAAGAAACTTATCCTTTTCTCGGGGATTCGCTTTAATGCGAACTGAATTCATGTAATAAAATAAGAAAATTGAACTATTTTCGGTTCAGAATACATTTTTTTTTTATTCAACAATTTTTATTAAAAAAAATACTTTTTATTTGAAATATCTACTATTATTATGCATTTGTTATTATTACAAATAACAATATAATAGTTAATAATATTATAAAAATAATATTATATATATTATATTTATATTAACAATATTAATTAATAATATATATTATTATTTATTATTATATATATTATATAATAATAAAAGTTATAGCAATAACATTATTCGTTGAGAATTGATATTTTTAGTAGAAAATTCATCTCTTTGGTTGAAAGTGCCTTTTTTTGGTTGAAAAATAATTTTTAAATTAAAAGCGTAACTGTTTTTGGCTGAAAATTGATATTTTTTAAATTGAAAATTCAATCACTTGGGTAAAACTTGAACCACTTTTTTAAAAATTTATTCATGTAAGGGTTGATATCTTTGATTGAAAATTTAAATATTTTGCTGAAGATTCTTTTTTTAATTTAAAATTAATTTGTTAATCTACAAATGTAACTTTCCCATTTTTTTGCTGAAATTTAATCTTTTTTTTTTCAAGTCAAAAATTGATCTTTAGTGGTAGAACACTAATCCAGTTGGTGGAAAGTTTTTTTATTTTTTGATTGAAACTGCAATTTTTCGGTTAAAAATTAACTTTTTTGTTGAAAATTAATATTTTCTGGTTAAAAATGCTGTCTTTTGGCTTGAATTTTAAACAATTTCTTTGACACTTTTGGCTGAAAAATCTTTATTTGTTGAGAATTCGTCTTTTTGATTAGAAAATTAATAATTTCGGATTGAAAATTCATTTTGAAACTCTTCGGCTCAAAATTCAGCTATTTAGTTCAAATCTGGTTTACCTAAAATTAATCATTTTTAGTTAAAAATTAAATTATTTGTTTGTAAACTGGTGTATTTTGTTTTAAATTTGCCTTTTTTGGAAGAAAATTATTTTTCTTTATTGAAAAGTTGTTTTGATTAAGAATCCATCTTTGTAAGTTGAAAGTTAAACTATTTGGTTAAAGGTTGAAAATTTAACTATTTTATTGAAAATTCGTTTTTTTTTTCGGTTGCAAATTCATCCCTTCTTTATTAGAAAATTTATTCTCTTTATTAAAAATTCAATTACTTGGTTGGAATATAAAATGACTTTAATAAAAAAAATCACCTTATTGGCTAATAATTGAACTATTTTGTTAAAAAAAAACTGTATTTTTATATGAAAATAAATTTTTTGAATTGAAAATTCAACTATTTTTGGTTTAAAATTCAACCTTTTGGTTGAACGTAGAACTTTTTTTTGTTAAACACTCATTTTATTTGTTGAAAATTGAACTATTGTCAAAAATGATTTTTTTTTGCATTAGATTTTTCTTGCTGAGAATTTAACTATTCCAGTTTTGGTTGAAAATTCATATTTTTTTCAGTAAATTTATGTCTTTTGGTAGAAATTAAAAATATTCCTAATTGAAAATTCAACTACTTGATTGAAAAGTAAACTACTTTTCTTCAAATTTCTTATATTGGTTGAAGACTTAACTATTTTGTTGAAAATCCTTTTTTTTCTACGAAAATTAATTTTTTCAACTGAAAATTTTTTTAACTATTCCATTTTCGGATGGAAATTTATCGTCTTCAGTAGAAAATTCAACTTTATTTATTATATATTATTATTTATTAATTTTAGGTTGAAAATTGACAGTTTTTAGTCAAAAATGCAACTATTAAATTTTTAATTAAAAATTCAACCTTTTGGTTGAAGGTAGAACTTTTTTGTTAAAAACTCATTTTATTTCTTGGAAATAAAACTATTCTGTCAAAAATGATTTTTTTTGCTGAGAATTTAACTATTCCAGTTTGGGTTGAAAATTCATATTTTTTTCAGTAAATTTATCTTTTTTGCTAGAAATTAAAAATTCAACTACTTTTCTTCAAATTTCTTATATTGGTTAAAGACTTAACTATTTTATTGAAAATCCTTTTTTTTCTACGAAAATTAATTTTTTCAACTGAAAATTCAACTATTGGGTTAAAAATCTATGTTATTATTTGTTTACAAATTGGTTTATTTTGTTGAAAATTTGTAATTTTTTGGTAGAAAAAAATGTTCTTGGTTGACAATTCCTCGTTTTGGTTAAGAATTCATCGTTGTAGGTCAAAAATTTAACTATTTTGTTGATTTTTTTTTAATTCAACTCTTTGGTTAAAAATTTAACTATTTTACTGAAAATTCGTTTTTTTGTTGTTAAAATACCAACTATTTAATTTTTCCTTGAGAATTCGTCTTTTTGTCGAACATTCCAATTTGCGTGTTGAAAATTCAACTATTTTTGGTTAAAGTTCAAATTCAACTTTTTTGTTGAAGATTCGCCTATTTCGACTGAAAATTCGTCTTTTCGGATTTAAAATTCACTGTTATTATTAAGAATTAAACTGTCTTCCAAAAAATTCAATTATTTTGTTGGAAATATTTTTAGTAGAAATTTAATCTTTTCTGTTTAAAATTCGATTATTTAGTTGAAAATTCATC
>CAKNXH010083202.1:20706-33628 GCA_932178445.1 Andricus quercusramuli
TTATTTTTTGAAAATTCATCTCTCTGGTTGAAAATTGAATTATTTTGTTGAAAATTCGTCTTTTTGGTTGAAAATTTGTCTTTTCGGTTCAAATTTAAAGTACTTTGTTAAAAATTCATTTTCTGGGTTGCAGATTCATCGCTTTAGTTGCAAAATAGCTTTTTTTTATTGAAATTAATTTCTTTACTGAAAATTTAGCTTTTACATTTTTGAGTGAAAATTTATATAATTTTTTTATTTAAAAATTCAACTATTTGTTTGAAACTTTATCTATTTTGTTGAAAATTAATCTTCTTTGGTGCAAACCTAAGCTTCTTGGTTAAAAATTCCTCTTTTTGGTTCGAAAATTTATCTCTTTTGGTAGAAATTTAATATTTTTTGATTGAACTATAAAATATTAATTTTTTTTAGAATTCATCCTCGTAGGTTCAAAATGCAACTATTTTTTGAAAATTCTATTATTTATTTAAAATTCAAGTATTTTGTTAAAAAATCTCTTTTTCAAGTCGAAATAGCAACTATTCCATTTTTAAATGAGAATTAATATTTTTCTTGAAAATTCATCTTTTATGTTAAAAATTCAACTATTTGGTCAAAAGTTCAACTATTTTGTTGAAAACTCATTTTTTGGGTTTAAAATTTATTTTTTTGTATTGAAAATGAAAGTTTTCCATTTTTGGTTGAAAAATTATATTTTTCAGTTGAAAGTCCGTCTTTTAAGTAGAAAATTGATCTTCCTGGTTGACCTTTTCTATTTTTTGGTTAAAAATGCAATATTTTGGTGTACAATAAATTTTTCTTCAGAAATCCATATTTTCGGGTTGAAAATTCTACTTTTTTATAGAAAATTGGTCTTTTAAGTTGAAATATCAGCAATTTTGTTGGAATCTTTTTCTTTTTGGACTGTAAAATCTTTTATTTGTTGAAAATTAATCTTTTTAGTTGAAAAATTAAACTTTTGGTTTGAAAGATGAACTACTTTATTAAAAATTTCTTTTTCTGATTGAAGATTCATAATTTTGGTTAAAAATTCATTTCGCTGTTTGAAAATTTAACTATTTTGTTGAAAATTCTCCTTTTTGGGGAAAAATTAATATTTGCGGATTGAAAATTCATCTGTTCATCGCAATGATCACTTTAGTTGAAAATTCATCTCTTTAGTTGAAAATTGGACTTTTTTGTTGAAAATTCGTATTCTTTATTGAAAATTAACTGTTGTAACTGAAAATTTGACTTTTCGATTTTTGGCTGAAGATGTTATTTTTTCTTTGAAAATTCAACTATTTGTTTAAAAATTCATTCATTTTGTTGATGATTCATCTTTTTGGTAGAAAACTGATCTTCTTCAGTAATTTTTTTTTTCTGAAAATTTATCTGTTTTTGGTAGAAATTTAATCTTTTTCGTTTGAAATATCAACTATGCCTTTTTTCAGAATTCGTCTTTGTCAATTAAAACTTTAACTATTTGGTTAAAAATTCAAATTATTTTGCTCAAATTCAAAATTTAATTATATTTTTCAAAATTGAACTATTCCGTTGAAAATTAGTTGTTGTCTTTTAGTGGAAATATCAACTTTTTTATTTTTCGTTGAGAATTAAATTTTTTGTTTTTTTTTTCTTTTAGTTTTTCTAAAACTAAAAATTAAGAAAAGTGCAGACCTCCTTCAAGAGAAATATTTCTTCTATACTTTTCTAAATCTCATACAAAAGATAAAACTGCAACATCAAATCGCAGTTATGCCTTAAATATCTAACAGTAAAGCAATTTTATAGAATGATCGATTACGGTTCACAGTTACTCCCATCGATATTTATTCAAACGATATTCTACCACATAAATTCGATCCTGACCATAAAGTATTTTACGTTCGACTTTCTCGTTTTTTTTCAGTATTCCTTCAGAAGTTCTTATGAGAAATTTATTATTTTATTCTCCGAACTAAATAAGTAATAAGAACGTTATACTTCTCGGCATCATAAAAATGATTTGAAAACAAGGGAAAAATATGGTTAACTGTAAAATTGCAATGACCATTCTAATCTCCTCTACCTTTTTGCTCGATTACGAATCATCTCAAATCATAATCCATCTTCTTTTACATTTTAGGGTATTTTTTTAAATTCGAAGGTTTTTTCAAAAGCTTCAAAAATTTTCGAAGTATTTCAAAATATTTGAAATATTTTAGGGTATTTTAAAAGATTCCAAGGAACTGAATGGGTTTAAATAAATTGAAAGTATTCCAAAAGGTTTTCAATATTTTTGGGTATTTTTAAAACACCTAAGAAATATTCCAGTAGTTTAAAAAGTTTTGAAGGATTCAAAAATATTTCAAAAGATTTGAAATATTTTTGGGCGATCCGAAGAATATCAACAAATTTTCAACAGGTTTCAATGAGTTGAAGGGATTCCAAAGTATTTGCCAAATTTCAGTGTATTTTTTAAAATTCCAAGGTATTTTCAAAAGTTTCAAAAATTCTCGAAGAATTTCAAAATATTTGAAATATTTTAGTGTATTTTAAAAGATTTCAAGGAACTGAATGGGTTTAAATAATGTGAAGTATTCCAAAGGGTTTTAAAGATTTTTGCGTATTTCTTAAAATTCCAAGGTATTTTCAAGAGATTTGAAGGGATTTCAAAGTATATGACAAATTTTAGTTTTTTTTCTAATTCCAAGGTATTTTAAAGAGTTTTAAAATTTTTCGAAGAATTTCGAAAGATTTGAAATATTTTAGGGTATTTTAAAAGATTCCAAGGAACTGTATGGGTTTGAATAATTTGAAGGTATTCCAAAAGATTTCAAAGATGTTAGGGTATATTTAAAACATCTAAGAAATATTTAAGAGATTTAAAAAGTTTTAAGGGATTCAAAAAGATTTCAAAAGTTTTGAAATATTTTAGGATATTTTAGAAGATTCCAAGGAATTTTTGAAAGCTTTAAATAATTTGAAAGTAATCCAAACGATTTTAAAGATAATTTTTAACGTCCCAGGGATATCCAGGAGCTTTGAAAAGTTTCAAGGGTTTCAAAATATTTTGAAATATTTGAAATATTTTAGGGTATTTTGAAGGCTTCCAAAAAATTGTTATTATATTTTAATAATTCGAAGGAATTTTAAAGTATTTGACAAATTTTAGTGTATTTCCAAGATCGTAGGGTAATTTTTGAAAATTTCTAAAGCTTTAAAAATTTAAAAATTTTCGAAGGATTTAAAGCATTTGAAATATTTTAGTGTATTTTAAAAGATTCCAAGGAACTGAATGGGTTTAAATATTTTGAAAGTATTCCAAAAGGTTTTCAATATTTTAGGGTATTTTTAAAACACCCAAGAAATTTTCTAGAGGTTTAAAAAGTTTTAAGTAATTGAAAAATATTTTAAAGGATTTAAAATATTTTTGGGTGATCCGAAGAATTTCAACAAATTTTCAACAGGTTTCAATGATTTGAAGGGATGTCAAAGTAGTTTACAAATTGTTGTGTATTTTTTAAAATTCCATCCTATTTTCAAAAAGCTTCAAAATTTTTTGAAGAATTTCAAAAGATTTGAAATATTTTAGGGTATTTTAAAAGATTCCAAGGAACTGATTGGGTTTAAATAATTTGAAAGTATTCCAAAGGAGTTTAAAGATTTAAGGGTATTTTTAAAACACCCAAGAAATTTTCTAGAGGGTTAAAAAGTTTTAGGGGATTTAAAAAGATTTCAAAAGATTTGAAATATTTTTGGGGGATTCGAAAAATTTCAAGAAAATTCTAACAGGTTTCAATCATTTGAGTGCTTTAAAGTATTTGAAAAATTGTAGTGTATTTTTTAAATTCCAAGGTATTTTCAAGAGCTTTAAAATTTTTTAAAGAATTTCAAAAGATTTGAAATATTTCAGGGTATTTTAAAAGATTCCAAGGCACGAAATGGGTTTAAATAATTTAAAAGTATTTCAAAAGGTTTTCAATATTTTAGGGTATTTTTAAAACATTTATAAAAAGTTCAACAGATTTAAAAATTTGGAAGATTCGAAGAATTTCGAGAAATTTTCAACAGGTTTCAATGCTTTGAATGAATTTCAAAGTATTTGACAAATCGTAGCGTATTTTTTAAATTTTCAAGGTATTTTGAAGAGCTTTAAAAATTTTAGAAGAATTTCAAAAGATTTGAAATATTTTAGTGTATTATACAAGATTCCAAGGAACTGAATGGGTTTAAGGAATGTGAAAGTATTTCCAAGGGTTTTAAAATTTTTTGCGTATTTTTTAAAATTCCAAGGTATTTTCAAGAGCTTTAAAAATTTTTAAGGGATTTAAAAATATTTCTAAAGATTTGAAATATTTTTTGGGGATTCGAAGAATTTCAAGAAATTTTCAACAGGTTTCAATGATTTGAAGGGATTTCAAAGTATTTGACAAATTTTAGTTTTTTTTAACGCCAAGGGATTTTAAAGAGCTTTAAAATTTTTCGAAGAATTTCGAAAGATTTGAAATATTTTAGGGTATTCTAAAAGGTTCTAAGGAACAAAATAGGTTTCAATAATTTGAAAGTATTCCAAAAGGTTTTCAATATTTTAGGGTATTTTTAAAACATCTAAGAAATATCCCAGTGGTTTAAAAAGTTTTGAGGGATTCGAAAAGATTTCAAAGGATTTGAAATATTTTTGGGGGATTCGAAAAATTTCAAGAAACTTTTAACAGATTTCAATTATTTAAAGGTATATCAAAGTATTTGAGAAATTTTACTGTATTTTACATATTTTAAGGTATTTTTAAAAATTCCAAGGTACTTTCAAGAGCTTACAAAATTTTAAAGGGATTGCAAAAGATTTCCAAGAATTGGAAATTTTTTCAGGATATTTAAAAATATTCCAAGGAACTTTGAATAGCTTCAAATAATTTTAAGGTTTTCCAAACGATTTTAAAGATATTTTTAAACATCCAAGGAACATCCAGGAGCTCTGAAGAGTTTCAAGGGGTTTCAAACGATTTTGAAATATTTAAAATATTTTAGGGTATTTTCAAGGCTAGAAATTTATTTATCCAAAATTTTTTTAATATATTTCAATAATTTTAAGGAATTTTTAAGTGTTTGTCAAATGTTAGTGTATTTGCAAGATATTAGGGTAATTTTCAAAATTCTAAGTTTTTTTCAAGAACTTTAAAAAGTTTTAAGGGATTACAAAGGATTTGAAAATTTTGAAATATTTTAGGGTATATTAGTTTAGAATAGGGTTCAATAATTTGAAGGTATTGCAAAGGATTTTCAAGATTTTAGGGTATTTTTAAAATATCCAAGTAATTTTCAAGAGCTTCGAAAAGTTGTAAGGGATATCAGAAGATTTCAAGAAATTTGAAATTTTTTCAGGGCTATTTAAAAGATTCCAAGACATTCTCAACAGATTTCAATCATTTGTAGAGATTTCAAAGTATTTTACACATTTTAATGTATTTGAAATACTTAAGGGTATTTTTTTAAATTTCAAGGTATTTTCGGAATCTTTGAAAATTGTCATGGATTGCAAAAAATATCAAAGGATTTGAAATATTTCAGGGTATTTTAAAGATTTCAAGGTATTTTTAAACATCTCGAGAATCTTCAAGAGCTTTAAAAAATAATTAGGGATTTGAAAATATTTCGAAAGATATAAATATTTTAGGGTATTTTAATGGATTTCAACAAAATTTCAACCCATTTTAATCATTTGAAGGGATTTCAAAGTATTTGGCAAATTTTAGTGTATTTTAAATATTTTAGGATATTTTTTAAAAGTCGGAGGTATTTTCAAGACCTTTAAAAATGGTCAAGGGAATGCAAAAGATTTCAAAGGATTCGAAATATTTTAGGATATTTTAAAAGATTCAAAGGAATTTTGTATACGTTCAAGTAATCTGAAGGTATTTCAAAGGATTTTAAAGATTTAAGGGTATTTGTTAAACATACCAGAAATTTGACATATTTTAAGGTATTTTTAATTTTTTTAGGGTATTTTTTAACATTCCAAGGTACTTTCAAGAGCTTTAAAAAGTTTCGAAGGGTTTCAAAATTATCTTAAATCAGAAATAATAAGTTTAAAAATATTAAATTCTGAATTCCTGAATTTTCTTGAATTATTTTTAAATATTTTAAGGTGTTTTAAAATATTCCAAGAAATTGTTGAAATATTTGAATTATTTAAAGGGAGGTCAGAGAATTTTTAATATTTTAGGTTATTTAACAAAATTCTAAAGATTTTTTTTATAGCTTTTAATAATTTGAAGATATTCCGAAGGATTTGAAAGATTTTAGGATATTTTAAAACATTTTAAGTTCAGAGTAGTTGGAATATTTTAGGGTATTTGAAAATATTGTAAGGAATTTTGAATTGATTTGAGTAATTTGGAGGGTTTCCAAAGAGAATTTTCATATTTCGGGAATTTTTTAATTTCGGAAATTTCATGTTTAGAATATTTTATTTTTGGGACTGAAAAATCCCGAAAAAAAAATTTTGACACTGTCAAATTGCCGATTTGGAAAATTCCCGAAAGAATTCTCAAAATTATAAAATTTCCGAAATATAGAAATCTTGAATTGTAAAATTCCCGAATAATAAAATTCCTAACAGTTACAGAATTTGAAAATTCCTGAAAAAAATTGCCCAATTATGAAATATATGAACTGAAAAATTCCCGAATTTGAACAATAAAAAAATTTAATATATTTTGTTTATTAAAAATAAAATAATCGAATATTTTTTTAAAAGAATTTTTTTTTAAAGCTGGAAAGTTTTTAAAATTATTATTTGAATTTAAGATAAAAATAATTGAAAAATATGTCTGGATGAGAAGTTTTGTTTGCAAATGTGCATATTATTTGAAAAAATTACAAAAAAAGTTCTCAAAAATGGAATTTTCAATTTAAAAAAAAATAATAAAAATTGCACTTCGAGATAAATCCGTTCTGAATTGAATCCTGCAAAGTTTGTTAGGAAAAAGTCATCAGGTTCGGAGAAAATGCAAATTTTTAACAATTATTGTTATTTTAAACTCAAAGAAAATTTTTTTTTTAACTTTAAACATTAACATTTTTTGTTTTGATAAAAATATTTTATCATTGCATTTTGAATAAATAAATAACATTGATTAAAAAACGATTTTTTCAATTTTTTAAATTCGGGAATTTTCTAGATCGAATTTTTTATAATTCGGGAAACTTACAGTGTTGGGAATTTCATTGTGCGGTATTTTCAGTCGTCCCATGAATTTATTCCGAATTCATGAAAATTCACTGAAAATTCTTATCAATTTTCTCATTAGGCATTAATTGAAAAATTATATTTCGGGATGAAAAATTTTGTTTAAAAATGTGCATAGTATTTTTTTTCAATTACAAGAACCGTTCAGAAAAAATTGAATTTCTAATTCACAGAAAATAAATGAAAATAAATTTCAAGATAAATCAGTGCTGAATTAAATACTGCAAAATTTGTTTAGATAATATTATTAGGTTCGGAAACAATTTGGGGAGAGATTTTTTTTTTCGTTTGAGGTGTTCGTTGATTTATCTTGGAATTTATTTTTAATTTTTTTTTCTAAATTGAAAATTCGATTTTTAAGAACGCTTTTTGTAACTTTTTAAAATACTATGCACATTTCCAAACAAATTTCCATCCAGGAATATATATTTTTTTCAAATATTGCTATATTTAATATTTTCGATTCGAATAATAATGTTAAAAACTTTAAACCTTGAACCAAAATTTTTCTTAGATTCTTGATTTTTTTTCTTTGATTTTTTTCTTCTGTCTTGAAATTTCCAATTCGGAATTTTTATATTTCGGAAATTTTATAATTTCGGGAATTTTCTATTCAGAATATATTTTTTTTGGTACTGAAAAATTCCGAAAAAAATGCCTGACACTGTAAAATTGCCGAATTGGAAAATTCTTGAAAAAATTCCCAAGATTATAAAATTTCCGAAATAAAAAAATCCTGAATTGGAAAATTCCCGAATAATAAAATTCCTGATAGTTACAGAATTTAAATGTGCATATTATTTGAAAAAAAAAACAAATAAAAAACAAGTTTTCAAAAATCGAGTTTTGTAATTAAAAAAAATAAATAAAAATGAACTTTGAAATAAATCAGTACTGAATTGTATCCTGCAAAGTTTGTTAGGAAAATGTTATCAGGGTCGGAGAAAATGTGAGTTTTTTTCATTCAAAGCACAAGTCTTTTTAAATTTATTTTTCAGACAATTTTTATTTAATTATTGTTATTTCAAACTCAAAAAATAATTTTTTTGAACTTGAAATATTTAAAAAAAATTCTTTGATGATGATTTTCCGTCGGAAATTTTACTATTCGCGAATTTTCCAAATCGGGAAATTTGCAGTGTCAGGAATTCTTATCAATTTTCTCATTAGTCACTTTTATTCACTTGTCGGATTAGAAATTAGTCACTCCTGGTCACTTTTTTCTATTAAATTGGACTAAGAATAATAAATAAAAAATTTATAAATTTTTTTTTTCATTCATGAAAGATTCTATACTGAAAATATCACTTGATTAGAATTTTTTGTTTTTGTTTATTATTGGTCAAGACAAAATCAGGGAATTTTGGAAATGATGCTTTGCGGCCACCCTGGAAAAGGACAAAGAGATGCGAAGTCGTTCAGGTGTATAAGCAGGTGGGTAAGAAAGAGATAAAGAACGGAAGTGAAATGCCGGTTACGATTCACAGCTCTTGCATGGGGGACTCTTGTGATATTGCACTGATTAAAAAAAAAAAAAAAAAGGGAGAGGGGAAAAAAAGACCATGGAAGGAAAAGAAATAAGAGCAACGAGAAACCAAAACCGTGCATCCTCTGCTTTTGCAATGTCATAATTCATTCGTTCCGTGCAGCTAAAAAAAAGTGACCTTGTGTGTCTTCTGATTTTTTTTCTTTCTCGAAATTCCACTGAATCAAAAATAAAACTACAGCTCGTCGTGGCGAATGATTGACGATTTCGGATTTTCAGAAACCATCATTTATTTTAGACAGTGTCTACCGTCGCCGTTCTCAAAAAGATCAATTTTTGAACCAAAGATGGAAGAATTAAATTTTTAGTTCAAAAATTAATTTTCAACAAAATTTCAATTTTCAACAAAAAAGTTTTTTTAAATTGTCAAATTTTCAAACAAAATAATTATACTTTTAACCAAATACTTAATGTTGTAAAAATAAAAAGATGAATTTTCAACACAAAATAGAAAAGTTGATTTTTCCGTCACGTGAGATAGTTCAGAAACATTTTTTTTATCAATGTTTAACTATTTTGTTAAAAATTTTTTTTTGGAAAAAAAAATTTTTTGAACTGAAAATTAAACTATTCCATGTTTAGTTGCAAATTAATCTTCTTCAGTTGAAAATTCAACTATTTAATTACAAGTTTCTGTATTTTATTGAAAATTTGTCTTTTGTGGTAGAACTGACTGATTCGTCTTTTGGTTCAGAATTTATTTCTTCAAATCAAAATGTAACTATCAGATCAAAAATTTCTTTAAAAATTAAAAATCCACATTTTCAGAAACAATCATTCATTTTAGACACTGCCAACCGTCTCCGTTGATTTTTGAACTAAAAAAGATCAATTTTGAACCAAAAATGGAAGAATTAAATTTTTAGTTCAAATAATTAATTTTCAAACAAAAAAAAAGAATTTTCCACAAAATATAAGAATTTTCAACAAAATAGTTCAATTTTCAACAGAAAAGTTTTTTTGAAAATTGTCCAATTTTCAGCAGAATAATTGTACTTTTAACCAAATACTTAATGTTGTAACAATAAGATAAATTTTCAACAAAAAATTGAAAAGTTAAATTTTCCGTCACGTGAGATAGTTCGTGAACCTTTTTTTTTTTATCAATGTTTAAGTATTTTTTTGAAAATTTTCTTATAGTCAAAAACTCACTTTTTGAACTGAAGATTGAACTATTCCATGATTTGTTGAAAATTCACTATCTACCGTTACCGTTTAGTTTTCAACTAAAAAAAAAAATTTGGAACCAAAAATGGAAGCATTGAATTTTTAGTTCGAAAAATTAATTTTCAACAATGAAAAAATTAATTTTCAAGAAAATAGTAAAATTTTCAACCGAAAAAAATTTTTGAAAAAACAATGAATTCTAAATTGATATTTAAACTAAAAAATACTTTAAATTTTAATCAAAAATATTTGGAGAAAACTAAAAATGTAACGAAAAACGATTATTGAGTGAATAAAGAACAAAAATCTCATCCAAAATATTGAGTTTTGAAGCAAAAAATACCAGTTTCCCGTCAAATAAATAAACTTTTACGTAAAAATGATAAATTATAGAACAAAAATGAAATCGTTACATTTTCAGGTAAGGAAATTAACTTTCAACTAAAAAAAGAAAAAATTTTCAACAAAATAATTTAATTTTTAACCCAACAAATTAATTTTTAACTAGAAGGATGAATTTTCAAAAAATAAACTATTTGGTTGAAAATTTTTTGTTCGGTTGAAGATTCATTATATTAGTTAAAAATCAATTTCTTTGGTTAAAAATTCAACTATTTTGTTGAAAATATGTTTTTTACTTGAAAAATTCATTTTCTTAAATGAAAATATAACAATTCCATTTTTGACTAAAAATTTATCTTTTCTAGTTGAAAATTCGTTTGTTTTGTTTAAATCTCGTCTTTTTGAATATTCAATGAGAGGCAGTAATTTTTGAACGAACAGTTGAATTTTAAGCCCAAAATATTAAATTTTCACCAAAAAAAGAAAAAATTTCAACAAAATACATCGACTTTAGCTAAAAAAATCATTTTACAACTTAAAATAGAATTGTTAAATTTTCAGTTAGAAAAAGAAATGTTCAATAAAAAAAAATCCCACAAAATAGATATACTTTCAACCAAATATTTGAATTTTTACAGAAATTTTCAACCTGATAGTTAAATTTTCATGCAAAAACTCAAAATTTTTAATTATTCTAGATATATCCATAAATTGTTAAATATTTACAAAAAATTAAAAATTTTAATTATATTTTAAATTACATTTTGAATTAAATTGTTCATTCTCAACTAAAAAGATGAATTAGTCATCAAGAAGATTAATATTCTACCAGAAAAGACGAATTTTCAACAGAATACAGGAATTTATCAATTAATTTGTTTATTTTTCATCTAAAGGAAATTGAACACTTCTTTCAACATTTTTGTTGAAAATTCGTCTTCTTTTGTGGAAATTTCGTCTTTTTACGATTGTTAAAATTTTTCTTCTGTTTGAAGATTCATACTGTCAAAAAAAATTGAATTTTCAACTTTTGAAAATTGAAGAAAATTCAACTTTCGAAGATTGAACGTTTGAAAATTCAACTTTCCAACAATAGGAAATTGAAAAAAGTGAACATTCAACTGTAGCAAATTGAAAAAAAGTTGAAAATTGAAGATAATTTAGAATTGTATTTTCAACAGTTGAATCTTCTAAAGTTGAATTTTCAACAGTTAAAAATTAAAGTAAATTAAAAATTGAATTTTTGAGTGTAGAAAATTTAAGAAAATTTGAAAAAATTGAATATTCAACTTTTGAAAATTTCAGAAAATTAAAAATTGGATTTTTAACTGTTGATAATTTTAAAAAAACAGTGAAAGTGTTCAACTGCTGAAAATTCAATTTTTTATTTTCTTCAATTTTAAAAAGTTGAAAATTTAATTGCTGAATACTGGCGAAAATTAATAATCAAATTTTCGAGCGCAAAAAACTGAAGAAAATTGGAAAAAATTTCAAATTTTAGAAATTGAAGAAAATTACCAATTGAATTTGAAGAATAAAAGTCTGTAGTTGAAATTGTTGAAATTTCAGAATGAATTGAAGTTTGTGTTTCAAGAAACAATAATGAAGCCGTAAGATAGCGAAAAAGCTTTTGTGTTGATTGCATTATCCTAACTCACTTAAGCGTACCGAATTAATTGCCCGTCTTACCGCGAGACGTCCTTCATAATTATTTCTTATCAACGCTTATAAAATTGAATTTTCAACAGTTGTTTCTTCAAAAGTTTAATTTTTAACAGTTGAAAGGTGAAGAAAATTGTAAATTTAATTTTTGTTTATTGATACTTCAACTCCTGATAGTAGAAAAAAGTGAAAAAGGAATTTGCAACCGTAAAAAAAAGGGAACTTTGTATTCTATGAAATAAGCATTTCAATCCATAAAAATTCTGTTCGTAGTAATAGTATATTGTGAACCATGGAAGCGAACTAGTCTTTTTACGGCCGAGCGTGAGTTTGCAAGAGCTCACGCTCGGCCGTAAAAAGACTTCGCTGGCTCAGTACACACAACATTTTACGTAATAAAAGTATGGTTTCTGAGTTTTCCTATGAAATTACTTCTCAGGTATGAGACCAACAAATACCTACTACATAAGTCGATTTTTTCGAAAAAAATAAAATAAAAGACTACAATGCAGCTTTGTAGTTGTATATTTTGAAAATTCGGAATGAATTGAAGTTTGTTCTTTGAGAAAAATAATGAAGTCGTAAGATAGCAAAAAAGGCTCTTGTGCTGGATGCATTATCCTAACTCACTTCAGCGTGCTTTAGCGTTCTGAATTAATTGCCCGTCTGACCGCGGGACGCCCTCTATAATTATTTCTTATCGACGCCTATAATTGCATAGTCATCCTTTTTCGAAACAGTATCATGTCCCTATCCCCCCCCCCCCCCGATAAACCCTTGAAAAGAATCATAAATACTGCCCCCCTGGAAAAGAGGGGGGGGGAGAGGGAGAGGTAGGCGATGAAAGAAAATGATACCTTTTCTGTTTCTCTCCTTCACGGTAAAATGTACCGTGAAAACGAGTGCATCCTCCAAGACCGTTACGTCGGATGTTTGCCGAGAGAGCCGGTTTTTGCTCAAGACAGATCCGCAGAGAACTTCTTTCGGAAATC
>CAKNXH010083203.1:20705-33626 GCA_932178445.1 Andricus quercusramuli
TTATTTTTTGAAAATTCATCTCTCTGGTTGAAAATTGAATTATTTTGTTGAAAATTCGTCTTTTTGGTTGAAAATTTGTCTTTTCGGTTCAAATTTAAAGTACTTTGTTAAAAATTCATTTTCTGGGTTGCAGATTCATCGCTTTAGTTGCAAAATAGCTTTTTTTTATTGAAATTAATTTCTTTACTGAAAATTTAGCTTTTACATTTTTGAGTGAAAATTTATATAATTTTTTTATTTAAAAATTCAACTATTTGTTTGAAACTTTATCTATTTTGTTGAAAATTAATCTTCTTTGGTGCAAACCTAAGCTTCTTGGTTAAAAATTCCTCTTTTTGGTTCGAAAATTTATCTCTTTTGGTAGAAATTTAATATTTTTTGATTGAACTATAAAATATTAATTTTTTTTAGAATTCATCCTCGTAGGTTCAAAATGCAACTATTTTTTGAAAATTCTATTATTTATTTAAAATTCAAGTATTTTGTTAAAAAATCTCTTTTTCAAGTCGAAATAGCAACTATTCCATTTTTAAATGAGAATTAATATTTTTCTTGAAAATTCATCTTTTATGTTAAAAATTCAACTATTTGGTCAAAAGTTCAACTATTTTGTTGAAAACTCATTTTTTGGGTTTAAAATTTATTTTTTTGTATTGAAAATGAAAGTTTTCCATTTTTGGTTGAAAAATTATATTTTTCAGTTGAAAGTCCGTCTTTTAAGTAGAAAATTGATCTTCCTGGTTGACCTTTTCTATTTTTTGGTTAAAAATGCAATATTTTGGTGTACAATAAATTTTTCTTCAGAAATCCATATTTTCGGGTTGAAAATTCTACTTTTTTATAGAAAATTGGTCTTTTAAGTTGAAATATCAGCAATTTTGTTGGAATCTTTTTCTTTTTGGACTGTAAAATCTTTTATTTGTTGAAAATTAATCTTTTTAGTTGAAAAATTAAACTTTTGGTTTGAAAGATGAACTACTTTATTAAAAATTTCTTTTTCTGATTGAAGATTCATAATTTTGGTTAAAAATTCATTTCGCTGTTTGAAAATTTAACTATTTTGTTGAAAATTCTCCTTTTTGGGGAAAAATTAATATTTGCGGATTGAAAATTCATCTGTTCATCGCAATGATCACTTTAGTTGAAAATTCATCTCTTTAGTTGAAAATTGGACTTTTTTGTTGAAAATTCGTATTCTTTATTGAAAATTAACTGTTGTAACTGAAAATTTGACTTTTCGATTTTTGGCTGAAGATGTTATTTTTTCTTTGAAAATTCAACTATTTGTTTAAAAATTCATTCATTTTGTTGATGATTCATCTTTTTGGTAGAAAACTGATCTTCTTCAGTAATTTTTTTTTTCTGAAAATTTATCTGTTTTTGGTAGAAATTTAATCTTTTTCGTTTGAAATATCAACT
Organism: Andricus quercusramuli; assembly: GCA_932178445.1. Taxonomy (NCBI): domain Eukaryota; kingdom Metazoa; phylum Arthropoda; class Insecta; order Hymenoptera; family Cynipidae; genus Andricus; species Andricus quercusramuli. The sequence continues at coordinate 22,125 of CAKNXH010083203.1, forward strand.
ATGCCTTTTTTCAGAATTCGTCTTTGTCAATTAAAACTTTAACTATTTGGTTAAAAATTCAAATTATTTTGCTCAAATTCAAAATTTAATTATATTTTTCAAAATTGAACTATTCCGTTGAAAATTAGTTGTTGTCTTTTAGTGGAAATATCAACTTTTTTATTTTTCGTTGAGAATTAAATTTTTTGTTTTTTTTTTCTTTTAGTTTTTCTAAAACTAAAAATTAAGAAAAGTGCAGACCTCCTTCAAGAGAAATATTTCTTCTATACTTTTCTAAATCTCATACAAAAGATAAAACTGCAACATCAAATCGCAGTTATGCCTTAAATATCTAACAGTAAAGCAATTTTATAGAATGATCGATTACGGTTCACAGTTACTCCCATCGATATTTATTCAAACGATATTCTACCACATAAATTCGATCCTGACCATAAAGTATTTTACGTTCGACTTTCTCGTTTTTTTTCAGTATTCCTTCAGAAGTTCTTATGAGAAATTTATTATTTTATTCTCCGAACTAAATAAGTAATAAGAACGTTATACTTCTCGGCATCATAAAAATGATTTGAAAACAAGGGAAAAATATGGTTAACTGTAAAATTGCAATGACCATTCTAATCTCCTCTACCTTTTTGCTCGATTACGAATCATCTCAAATCATAATCCATCTTCTTTTACATTTTAGGGTATTTTTTTAAATTCGAAGGTTTTTTCAAAAGCTTCAAAAATTTTCGAAGTATTTCAAAATATTTGAAATATTTTAGGGTATTTTAAAAGATTCCAAGGAACTGAATGGTTTTAAATAAATTGAAAGTATTCCAAAAGGTTTTCAATATTTTTGGGTATTTTTAAAACACCTAAGAAATATTCCAGTAGTTTAAAAAGTTTTGAAGGATTCAAAAATATTTCAAAAGATTTGAAATATTTTTGGGCGATCCGAAGAATATCAACAAATTTTCAACAGGTTTCAATGAGTTGAAGGGATTCCAAAGTATTTGCCAAATTTCAGTGTATTTTTTAAAATTCCAAGGTATTTTCAAAAGTTTCAAAAATTCTCGAAGAATTTCAAAATATTTGAAATATTTTAGTGTATTTTAAAAGATTTCAAGGAACTGAATGGGTTTAAATAATGTGAAGTATTCCAAAGGGTTTTAAAGATTTTTGCGTATTTCTTAAAATTCCAAGGTATTTTCAAGAGATTTGAAGGGATTTCAAAGTATATGACAAATTTTAGTTTTTTTTCTAATTCCAAGGTATTTTAAAGAGTTTTAAAATTTTTCGAAGAATTTCGAAAGATTTGAAATATTTTAGGGTATTTTAAAAGATTCCAAGGAACTGTATGGGTTTGAATAATTTGAAGGTATTCCAAAAGATTTCAAAGATGTTAGGGTATATTTAAAACATCTAAGAAATATTTAAGAGATTTAAAAAGTTTTAAGGGATTCAAAAAGATTTCAAAAGTTTTGAAATATTTTAGGATATTTTAGAAGATTCCAAGGAATTTTTGAAAGCTTTAAATAATTTGAAAGTAATCCAAACGATTTTAAAGATAATTTTTAACGTCCCAGGGATATCCAGGAGCTTTGAAAAGTTTCAAGGGTTTCAAAATATTTTGAAATATTTGAAATATTTTAGGGTATTTTGAAGGCTTCCAAAAAATTGTTATTATATTTTAATAATTCGAAGGAATTTTAAAGTATTTGACAAATTTTAGTGTATTTCCAAGATCGTAGGGTAATTTTTGAAAATTTCTAAAGCTTTAAAAATTTAAAAATTTTCGAAGGATTTAAAGCATTTGAAATATTTTAGTGTATTTTAAAAGATTCCAAGGAACTGAATGGGTTTAAATATTTTGAAAGTATTCCAAAAGGTTTTCAATATTTTAGGGTATTTTTAAAACACCCAAGAAATTTTCTAGAGGTTTAAAAAGTTTTAAGTAATTGAAAAATATTTTAAAGGATTTAAAATATTTTTGGGTGATCCGAAGAATTTCAACAAATTTTCAACAGGTTTCAATGATTTGAAGGGATGTCAAAGTAGTTTACAAATTGTTGTGTATTTTTTAAAATTCCATCCTATTTTCAAAAAGCTTCAAAATTTTTTGAAGAATTTCAAAAGATTTGAAATATTTTAGTGTATTTTAAAAGATTCCAAGGAACTGATTGGGTTTAAATAATTTGAAAGTATTCCAAAGGAGTTTAAAGATTTAAGGGTATTTTTAAAACACCCAAGAAATTTTCTAGAGGGTTAAAAAGTTTTAGGGGATTTAAAAAGATTTCAAAAGATTTGAAATATTTTTGGGGGATTCGAAAAATTTCAAGAAAATTCTAACAGGTTTCAATCATTTGAGTGCTTTAAAGTATTTGAAAAATTGTAGTGTATTTTTTAAATTCCAAGGTATTTTCAAGAGCTTTACAATTTTTTAAAGAATTTCAAAAGATTTGAAATATTTCAGGGTATTTTAAAAGATTCCAAGGCACGAAATGGGTTTAAATAATTTAAAAGTATTTCAAAAGGTTTTCAATATTTTAGGGTATTTTTAAAACATTTATAAAAAGTTCAACAGATTTAAAAATTTGGAAGATTCGAAGAATTTCGAGAAATTTTCAACAGGTTTCAATGCTTTGAATGAATTTCAAAGTATTTGACAAATCGTAGCGTATTTTTTAAATTTTCAAGGTATTTTGAAGAGCTTTAAAAATTTTAGAAGAATTTCAAAAGATTTGAAATATTTTAGTGTATTATACAAGATTCCAAGGAACTGAATGGGTTTAAGGAATGTGAAAGTATTTCCAAGGGTTTTAAAATTTTTTGCGTATTTTTTAAAATTCCAAGGTATTTTCAAGAGCTTTAAAAATTTTTAAGGGATTTAAAAATATTTCTAAAGATTTGAAATATTTTTTGGGGATTCGAAGAATTTCAAGAAATTTTCAACAGGTTTCAATGATTTGAAGGGATTTCAAAGTATTTGACAAATTTTAGTTTTTTTTAACGCCAAGGGATTTTAAAGAGCTTTAAAATTTTTCGAAGAATTTCGAAAGATTTGAAATATTTTAGGGTATTCTAAAAGGTTCTAAGGAACAAAATAGGTTTCAATAATTTGAAAGTATTCCAAAAGGTTTTCAATATTTTAGGGTATTTTTAAAACATCTAAGAAATATCCCAGTGGTTTAAAAAGTTCTGAGGGATTCGAAAAGATTTCAAAGGATTTGAAATATTTTTGGGGGATTCGAAAAATTTCAAGAAACTTTTAACAGATTTCAATTATTTAAAGGTATATCAAAGTATTTGAGAAATTTTACTGTATTTTACATATTTTAAGGTATTTTTAAAAATTCCAAGGTACTTTCAAGAGCTTACAAAATTTTAAAGGGATTGCAAAAGATTTCCAAGAATTGGAAATTTTTTCAGGATATTTAAAAATATTCCAAGGAACTTTGAATAGCTTCAAATAATTTTAAGGTTTTCCAAACGATTTTAAAGATATTTTTAAACATCCAAGGAACATCCAGGAGCTCTGAAGAGTTTCAAGGGGTTTCAAACGATTTTGAAATATTTAAAATATTTTAGGGTATTTTCAAGGCTAGAAATTTATTTATCCAAAATTTTTTTAATATATTTCAATAATTTTAAGGAATTTTTAAGTGTTTGTCAAATGTTAGTGTATTTGCAAGATATTAGGGTAATTTTCAAAATTCTAAGTTTTTTTCAAGAACTTTAAAAAGTTTTAAGGGATTACAAAGGATTTGAAAATTTTGAAATATTTTAGGGTATATTAGTTTAGAATAGGGTTCAATAATTTGAAGGTATTGCAAAGGATTTTCAAGATTTTAGGGTATTTTTAAAATATCCAAGTAATTTTCAAGAGCTTCGAAAAGTTGTAAGGGATATCAGAAGATTTCAAGAAATTTGAAATTTTTTCAGGGCTATTTAAAAGATTCCAAGACATTCTCAACAGATTTCAATCATTTGTAGAGATTTCAAAGTATTTTACACATTTTAATGTATTTGAAATACTTAAGGGTATTTTTTTAAATTTCAAGGTATTTTCGGAATCTTTGAAAATTGTCATGGATTGCAAAAAATATCAAAGGATTTGAAATATTTCAGGGTATTTTAAAGATTTCAAGGTATTTTTAAACATCTCGAGAATCTTCAAGAGCTTTAAAAAATAATTAGGGATTTGAAAATATTTCGAAAGATATAAATATTTTAGGGTATTTTAATGGATTTCAACAAAATTTCAACCCATTTTAATCATTTGAAGGGATTTCAAAGTATTTGGCAAATTTTAGTGTATTTTAAATATTTTAGGATATTTTTTAAAAGTCGGAGGTATTTTCAAGACCTTTAAAAATGGTCAAGGGAATGCAAAAGATTTCAAAGGATTCGAAATATTTTAGGATATTTTAAAAGATTCAAAGGAATTTTGTATACGTTCAAGTAATCTGAAGGTATTTCAAAGGATTTTAAAGATTTAAGGGTATTTGTTAAACATACCAGAAATTTGACATATTTTAAGGTATTTTTAATTTTTTTAGGGTATTTTTTAACATTCCAAGGTACTTTCAAGAGCTTTAAAAAGTTTCGAAGGGTTTCAAAATTATCTTAAATCAGAAATAATAAGTTTAAAAATATTAAATTCTGAATTCCTGAATTTTCTTGAATTATTTTTAAATATTTTAAGGTGTTTTAAAATATTCCAAGAAATTGTTGAAATATTTGAATTATTTAAAGGGAGGTCAGAGAATTTTTAATATTTTAGGTTATTTAACAAAATTCTAAAGATTTTTTTTATAGCTTTTAATAATTTGAAGATATTCCGAAGGATTTGAAAGATTTTAGGATATTTTAAAACATTTTAAGTTCAGAGTAGTTGGAATATTTTAGGGTATTTGAAAATATTGTAAGGAATTTTGAATTGATTTGAGTAATTTGGAGGGTTTCCAAAGAGAATTTTCATATTTCGGGAATTTTTTAATTTCGGAAATTTCATGTTTAGAATATTTTATTTTTGGGACTGAAAAATCCCGAAAAAAAAATTTTGACACTGTCAAATTGCCGATTTGGAAAATTCCCGAAAGAATTCTCAAAATTATAAAATTTCCGAAATATAGAAATCTTGAATTGTAAAATTCCCGAATAATAAAATTCCTAACAGTTACAGAATTTGAAAATTCCTGAAAAAAATTGCCCAATTATGAAATATATGAACTGAAAAATTCCCGAATTTGAACAATAAAAAAATTTAATATATTTTGTTTATTAAAAATAAAATAATCGAATATTTTTTTAAAAGAATTTTTTTGTAAAGCTGGAAAGTTTTTAAAATTATTATTTGAATTTAAGATAAAAATAATTGAAAAATATGTCTGGATGAGAAGTTTTGTTTGCAAATGTGCATATTATTTGAAAAAATTACAAAAAAAGTTCTCAAAAATGGAATTTTCAATTTAAAAAAAAATAATAAAAATTGCACTTCGAGATAAATCCGTTCTGAATTGAATCCTGCAAAGTTTGTTAGGAAAAAGTCATCAGGTTCGGAGAAAATGCAAATTTTTAACAATTATTGTTATTTTAAACTCAAAGAAAATTTTTTTTTTAACTTTAAACATTAACATTTTTTGTTTTGATAAAAATATTTTATCATTGCATTTTGAATAAATAAATAACATTGATTAAAAAACGATTTTTTCAATTTTTTAAATTCGGGAATTTTCTAGATCGAATTTTTTATAATTCGGGAAACTTACAGTGTTGGGAATTTCATTGTTCGGTATTTTCAGTCGTCCCATGAATTTATTCCGAATTCATGAAAATTCACTGAAAATTCTTATCAATTTTCTCATTAGGCATTAATTGAAAAATTATATTTCGGGATGAAAAATTTTGTTTAAAAATGTGCATAGTATTTTTTTTCAATTACAAGAACCGTTCAGAAAAAATTGAATTTCTAATTCACAGAAAATAAATGAAAATAAATTTCAAGATAAATCAGTGCTGAATTAAATACTGCAAAATTTGTTTAGATAATATTATTAGGTTCGGAAAAAATTTGGGGAGAGATTTTTTTTTTCGTTTGAGGTGTTCGTTGATTTATCTTGGAATTTATTTTTAATTTTTTTTTCTAAATTGAAAATTCGATTTTTAAGAACGCTTTTTGTAACTTTTTAAAATACTATGCACATTTCCAAACAAATTTCCATCCAGGAATATATATTTTTTTCAAATATTGCTATATTTAATATTTTCGATTCGAATAATAATGTTAAAAACTTTAAACCTTGAACCAAAATTTTTCTTAGATTCTTGATTTTTTTTCTTTGATTTTTTTCTTCTGTCTTGAAATTTCCAATTCGGAATTTTTATATTTCGGAAATTTTATAATTTCGGGAATTTTCTATTCAGAATATATTTTTTTTGGTACTGAAAAATTCCGAAAAAAATGCCTGACACTGTAAAATTGCCGAATTGGAAAATTCTTGAAAAAATTCCCAAAATTATAAAATTTCCGAAATAAAAAAATCCTGAATTGGAAAATTCCCGAATAATAAAATTCCTGATAGTTACAGAATTTAAATGTGCATATTATTTGAAAAAAAAAAACAAATAAAAAACAAGTTTTCAAAAATCGAGTTTTGTAATTAAAAAAAATAAATAAAAATGAACTTTGAAATAAATCAGTACTGAATTGTATCCTGCAAAGTTTGTTAGGAAAATGTTATCAGGGTCGGAGAAAATGTGAGTTTTTTTCATTCAAAGCACAAGTCTTTTTAAATTTATTTTTCAGACAATTTTTATTTAATTATTGTTATTTCAAACTCAAAAAATAATTTTTTTGAACTTGAAATATTTAAAAAAAATTCTTTGATGATGATTTTCCGTCGGAAATTTTACTATTCGCGAATTTTCCAAATCGGGAAATTTGCAGTGTCAGGAATTCTTATCAATTTTCTCATTAGTCACTTTTATTCACTTGTCGGATTAGAAATTAGTCACTCCTGGTCACTTTTTTCTATTAAATTGGACTAAGAATAATAAATAAAAAATTTATAAATTTTTTTTTTCATTCATGAAAGATTCTATACTGAAAATATCACTTGATTAGAATTTTTTGTTTTTGTTTATTATTGGTCAAGACAAAATCAGGGAATTTTGGAAATGATGCTTTGCGGCCACCCTGGAAAAGGACAAAGAGATGCGAAGTCGTTCAGGTGTATAAGCAGGTGGGTAAGAAAGAGATAAAGAACGGAAGTGAAATGCCGGTTACGATTCACAGCTCTTGCATGGGGGACTCTTGTGATATTGCACTGATTAAAAAAAAAAAAAAAAAGGGAGAGGGGAAAAAAAGACCATGGAAGGAAAAGAAATAAGAGCAACGAGAAACCAAAACCGTGCATCCTCTGCTTTTGCAATGTCATAATTCATTCGTTCCGTGCAGCTAAAAAAAAGTGACCTTGTGTGTCTTCTGATTTTTTTTCTTTCTCGAAATTCCACTGAATCAAAAATAAAACTACAGCTCGTCGTGGCGAATGATTGACGATTTCGGATTTTCAGAAACCATCATTTATTTTAGACAGTGTCTACCGTCGCCGTTCTCAAAAAGATCAATTTTTGAACCAAAGATGGAAGAATTAAATTTTTAGTTCAAAAATTAATTTTCAACAAAATTTCAATTTTCAACAAAAAAGTTTTTTTAAATTGTCAAATTTTCAAACAAAATAATTATACTTTTAACCAAATACTTAATGTTGTAAAAATAAAAAGATGAATTTTCAACACAAAATAGAAAAGTTGATTTTTCCGTCACGTGAGATAGTTCAGAAACATTTTTTTTATCAATGTTTAACTATTTTGTTAAAAATTTTTTTTTGGAAAAAAAAATTTTTTGAACTGAAAATTAAACTATTCCATGTTTAGTTGCAAATTAATCTTCTTCAGTTGAAAATTCAACTATTTAATTACAAGTTTCTGTATTTTATTGAAAATTTGTCTTTTGTGGTAGAACTGACTGATTCGTCTTTTGGTTCAGAATTTATTTCTTCAAATCAAAATGTAACTATCAGATCAAAAATTTCTTTAAAAATTAAAAATCCACATTTTCAGAAACAATCATTCATTTTAGACACTGCCAACCGTCTCCGTTGATTTTTGAACTAAAAAAGATCAATTTTGAACCAAAAATGGAAGAATTAAATTTTTAGTTCAAATAATTAATTTTCAAACAAAAAAAAAGAATTTTCCACAAAATATAAGAATTTTCAACAAAATAGTTCAATTTTCAACAGAAAAGTTTTTTTGAAAATTGTCCAATTTTCAGCAGAATAATTGTACTTTTAACCAAATACTTAATGTTGTAACAATAAGATAAATTTTCAACAAAAAATTGAAAAGTTAAATTTTCCGTCACGTGAGATAGTTCGTGAACCTTTTTTTTTATCAATGTTTAAGTATTTTTTTGAAAATTTTCTTATAGTCAAAAACTCACTTTTTGAACTGAAGATTGAACTATTCCATGATTTGTTGAAAATTCACTATCTACCGTTACCGTTTAGTTTTCAACTAAAAAAAAAAATTTGGAACCAAAAATGGAAGCATTGAATTTTTAGTTCGAAAAATTAATTTTCAACAATGAAAAAATTAATTTTCAAGAAAATAGTAAAATTTTCAACCGAAAAAAATTTTTGAAAAAACAATGAATTCTAAATTGATATTTAAACTAAAAAATACTTTAAATTTTAATCAAAAATATTTGGAGAAAACTAAAAATGTAACGAAAAACGATTATTGAGTGAATAAAGAACAAAAATCTCATCCAAAATATTGAGTTTTGAAGCAAAAAATACCAGTTTCCCGTCAAATAAATAAACTTTTACGTAAAAATGATAAATTATAGAACAAAAATGAAATCGTTACATTTTCAGGTAAGGAAATTAACTTTCAACTAAAAAAAGAAAAAATTTTCAACAAAATAATTTAATTTTTAACCCAACAAATTAATTTTTAACTAGAAGGATGAATTTTCAAAAAATAAACTATTTGGTTGAAAATTTTTTGTTCGGTTGAAGATTCATTATATTAGTTAAAAATCAATTTCTTTGGTTAAAAATTCAACTATTTTGTTGAAAATATGTTTTTTACTTGAAAAATTCATTTTCTTAAATGAAAATATAACAATTCCATTTTTGACTAAAAATTTATCTTTTCTAGTTGAAAATTCGTTTGTTTTGTTTAAATCTCGTCTTTTTGAATATTCAATGAGAGGCAGTAATTTTTGAACGAACAGTTGAATTTTAAGCCCAAAATATTAAATTTTCACCAAAAAAAGAAAAAATTTCAACAAAATACATCGACTTTAGCTAAAAAAATCATTTTACAACTTAAAATAGAATTGTTAAATTTTCAGTTAGAAAAAGAAATGTTCAATAAAAAAAAATCCCACAAAATAGATATACTTTCAACCAAATATTTGAATTTTTACAGAAATTTTCAACCTGATAGTTAAATTTTCATGCAAAAACTCAAAATTTTTAATTATTCTAGATATATCCATAAATTGTTAAATATTTACAAAAAATTAAAAATTTTAATTATATTTTAAATTACATTTTGAATTAAATTGTTCATTCTCAACTAAAAAGATGAATTAGTCATCAAGAAGATTAATATTCTACCAGAAAAGACGAATTTTCAACAGAATACAGGAATTTATCAATTAATTTGTTTATTTTTCATCTAAAGGAAATTGAACACTTCTTTCAACATTTTTGTTGAAAATTCGTCTTCTTTTGTGGAAATTTCGTCTTTTTACGATTGTTAAAATTTTTCTTCTGTTTGAAGATTCATACTGTCAAAAAAAATTGAATTTTCAACTTTTGAAAATTGAAGAAAATTCAACTTTCGAAGATTGAACGTTTGAAAATTCAACTTTCCAACAATAGGAAATTGAAAAAAGTGAACATTCAACTGTAGCAAATTGAAAAAAAGTTGAAAATTGAAGATAATTTAGAATTGTATTTTCAACAGTTGAATCTTCTAAAGTTGAATTTTCAACAGTTAAAAATTAAAGTAAATTAAAAATTGAATTTTTGAGTGTAGAAAATTTAAGAAAATTTGAAAAAATTGAATATTCAACTTTTGAAAATTTCAGAAAATTAAAAATTGGATTTTTAACTGTTGATAATTTTAAAAAAACAGTGAAAGTGTTCAACTGCTGAAAATTCAATTTTTTATTTTCTTCAATTTTAAAAAGTTGAAAATTTAATTGCTGAATACTGGCGAAAATTAATAATCAAATTTTCGAGCGCAAAAAACTGAAGAAAATTGGAAAAAATTTCAAATTTTAGAAATTGAAGAAAATTACCAATTGAATTTGAAGAATAAAAGTCTGTAGTTGAAATTGTTGAAATTTCAGAATGAATTGAAGTTTGTGTTTCAAGAAACAATAATGAAGCCGTAAGATAGCGAAAAAGCTTTTGTGTTGATTGCATTATCCTAACTCACTTAAGCGTACCGAATTAATTGCCCGTCTTACCGCGAGACGTCCTTCATAATTATTTCTTATCAACGCTTATAAAATTGAATTTTCAACAGTTGTTTCTTCAAAAGTTTAATTTTTAACAGTTGAAAGGTGAAGAAAATTGTAAATTTAATTTTTGTTTATTGATACTTCAACTCCTGATAGTAGAAAAAAGTGAAAAAGGAATTTGCAACCGTAAAAAAAAGGGAACTTTGTATTCTATGAAATAAGCATTTCAATCCATAAAAATTCTGTTCGTAGTAATAGTATATTGTGAACCATGGAAGCGAACTAGTCTTTTTACGGCCGAGCGTGAGTTTGCAAGAGCTCACGCTCGGCCGTAAAAAGACTTCGCTGGCTCAGTACACACAACATTTTACGTAATAAAAGTATGGTTTCTGAGTTTTCCTATGAAATTACTTCTCAGGTATGAGACCAACAAATACCTACTACATAAGTCGATTTTTTCGAAAAAAATAAAATAAAAGACTACAATGCAGCTTTGTAGTTGTATATTTTGAAAATTCGGAATGAATTGAAGTTTGTTCTTTGAGAAAAATAATGAAGTCGTAAGATAGCAAAAAAGGCTCTTGTGCTGGATGCATTATCCTAACTCACTTCAGCGTGCTTTAGCGTTCTGAATTAATTGCCCGTCTGACCGCGGGACGCCCTCTATAATTATTTCTTATCGACGCCTATAATTGCATAGTCATCCTTTTTCGAAACAGTATCATGTCCCTATCCCCCCCCCCCCCCGATAAACCCTTGAAAAGAATCATAAATACTGCCCCCCTGGAAAAGAGGGGGGGGGAGAGGGAGAGGTAGGCGATGAAAGAAAATGATACCTTTTCTGTTTCTCTCCTTCACGGTAAAATGTACCGTGAAAACGAGTGCATCCTCCAAGACCGTTACGTCGGATGTTTGCCGAGAGAGCCGGTTTTTGCTCAAGACAGATCCGCAGAGAACTTCTTTCGGAAATC
>CAKNXH010083204.1:0-11491 GCA_932178445.1 Andricus quercusramuli
CGGAACTTGGGATATCCCCAGAATCTGAGATATCTATGGGAAGTTTCAGGGATATTCAAATGCCCCAAGTAGGATATATAAAAATTCTAATATTTTACTTGGGACATTTGAATATCCCAGAAACGTCCCATAGATATCCTGGATATCCTGAGGATATCCTGCAAGGCGGTTATTGGAATATCACAGGGATATCTATGGGATGTTTCTGAGATATTCAAATGCCCCAAGTAGGATATATAAAAATGTTCTACTTGGGACGTTGGAGTATTCCAGAAACGTCCCACAGATATCCTGCATATCCTGGGGGTATCCCAGCGATAACCCGTCGGATATGCTGCAAGGCGTAAATTTGGAAAACCCCAGAATCTTTTATATCTATGGGATGTTTCTCGGATATTCAAATATCCCAAGTAGGATATATAAAAATTGGAATATCCTACTTGGGACATTTGAATATCCCAGAAACGTCCCATAGATACCCAGGATATCCCAGGGATAACCCGTTGGCTATCTGCAAGGCGGAAATTAGGATATCTCAGGAATATCTGGGATAACTATGAAAAGTTTATGTGATATTTAATGTCCCAAGTAGCATATATAAACATTTCAATATCCTCTTTGACCATTTGAATATCCTAAAAACGTCCCATAAATATCCTGGATAATCAAGGGATAACCCGTCGGATATCCTGCAAGGAAGAAAATGGGATATCCGAGGAATATCTATGGGAAGTTTCTAGGATATTCAAATGTCTCAAGTAGGATATATAAAAATTTTAATATCTTACTTGGGACATTTGAATATCCCTGAATCGTCCCGTAGATATCCTGGATATCCCAGGGATAACCCGTCGGATATCCTGCAACGAGAAATTTGAGATATCTCAGGTATATCCCCCGGATATCTGGGATATCTATGGAAAGTTTCTGGGATATTCAAATGTCTCAAGTAGGATACATAAAAATTTTAATATTCCACTTGGGACATTTGAATATCCCATAAACGTCCCGTAGAAATCCTGGATATCCTGATGATATCCTGCAAGGCTAAAATTGGTATATCCCAGCGATAACCTTTCGGATATCCTGCAAGGCGGAAATTGGGATATCCCTGGCATATTCCCAGGGTATCTGGGATATCTATAGGATGTTTCTGGGATATTGAAATATCCCAAGTAGGATATATAACAATTTTAATATCCTACTTGGGACATTTGAATATCCCAGAAACGTCCCATAGATACCCTGGATATCCTGAGGATATTCCGCGAGCGGAAATTGGGATATCCCTGGGATAACCCTCGGTTATCCTGCAAGGAGGATATTATGATATCCCAGGGATATTTGAGATATCTATGGGCTGTTTCTGGGATGTCCTGGAGATATCCCTGGGATATTCCAATTTCCGCTTTCCAGGATATCCGATAGGTTATCCCTGAAATATTTCGAAGTTTTGGAAAGATAGAAAAATAATTTTTAACTCAAAGAGTTTTAAATTTTACGAATTTAAAACAAAATGTAGATTTTTGAAAATTTAAAACTAAATTATTTAGAAGCTTATTTATGAATTTAAAAATGTTTCAAGAAAATAAACCAATTTTCTTAAGATTTCTAGGAAAATTTTTAATGATTTTTTATTTTACAGAATGTATTTTAAGAGAATATTTAAAAATATTTCGAAACATTAAAAAATATTTCCAAAGTTAAAAAAAAATGATAGAAGATTTGAAGGGAATTTTTTTAATTTTGTAGAAATTTTCCAAAATTTCAGAAAAAATTTTACTAATTTGAATGAATATTTAAAAGTTTTTAAAAAATTTCAAGAATAATTCAAAATTTGAAAAGATGTCTAAAAACTTCAAACGAAACGTAGCTTTTTGAAGATTTTGAAAGGTTTCAAGATTATAAAACATATTTTAAGAGAATATTTATAAGGATTTTAAAATATTACGAAAGACTTCCAAAATTGTCAAAATCGAATTTGGAAATTTTTAAGACAATTTTAGGTCCTAAATATCTTTTAGATTTAAATAGTCATTCGAGATTTTTATTTTGCATTTAAAATTATTTTTTCCTTCAAATTATGATTTGCCTAAATTTTTTTCTATATTCTGGACTGAAGAAATCTTGTTTAGTTGCAAATTCAACAATTTTGTTGAAAATTCTTCTTTTCGGTTTGAAAATTCATCTGTCTTGGCAGAAATTTAATATTTTTTAAATTGAAATTGCAAATGTCTGTTTGGGTGATTTCAAATCTTTTTTATTTGAAATAAAAAATGTTTTTTATTTTAATTATCAACTATTATATTTCTTTTTGATAATTGGTCTTTTTTAGCAGGAAAATTAAATTTTTTTGGTTGAAGATTCAAAAAATTAATTTTCTTGGTTGAAAATTCATATTTTTGAATTGGAATATCATGTATTACATTATTCGCTAAGAATTCATCTTTTTTGGTTAAAAATTCATCTACTTTGTTTAAACTTAAATTTTTTTGGTTGAAGATTCAAAAAATTAATCTTCTTGGTAGAAAATTCAGGCATTGGATTAAAACTTACCCTATTTGGTTTAAACTTAACTTTTTTGTTGAAAATGCATATTTTCGAGTTGAAAAATTAAACTATTTTGTAGAAAATTCGTCTCTTTGGAAAATATTTAATATCTTTATTTTGAAAATACAACTTGTTGAAAGTTAACCTTTTTTGGTTGAGGATTCAACTATTTCGTTGAAAATTATTTGATACATTTTTAATAGATTTTAACTAATTTTAATACCACAAAACCTTCAGAAAAAATTAAAGATTGTTTTGCGCCCGACTGCATTACAAATTTGTATTTTTCGTTCATGCGCGGCGGGCGGAAATTCGGCGTTTGTGCCCTAGGGCCAAAAAAAGTTGAAGAAGTGCGCCTGAGGGCGGAAAAAAAATCTCTCTATTCTCCACCTGCCTCGCAAGCCCTGAAAATACAAATTTGAGGGAGAAATTGAATGTTTCTATTGAATTGAAAAAATTTGCTCGAAAAATCCAAAGATGCGCGCTTAGCCCCAAGCCTTCATTTTGTTATTAAAAATTGACGATGCTACAACTGCGCGCTTAGCCCCGGTCTTCCCTATAATTTTTTTTTAATTATAAGTATTACTTTAAAAAAAATGCATTTCTTCAATTTTGCCTGCGGTTCTTTAATGTTTATTAGGTAATATACCTCTTTTGTCTCATCTTGAAAACAGTCCTTATTGTGCATCTGTTTTCTGCGGAAAAAAAAAGACAACCGCAAACTGTATAATGCCGTAATAGTAGACTTAGTCATTTCTGCCACAATAATTCACTGGAATGCCTATTATGATAATCAGCCAGCAGGTCTTCAGACCGTGGTTAGAACAAGTAGCCAACTTTAAGTACTTGGCGAGGCTACTTCAACAAACAATATCATTTTAATGCCATTTTTATCCTTTTTCACAAACTACTCTTTTGTGCAAACACTCTTGATCTTGAACTTGAATAGTTTCTTCTTCATAAAAAAATAAGTAAATAAAAATAATAATAATACAATAAATAATAATATAATAAAGCCTCGGTGGCTCAGTTGGATAGACGCTCGGACCTCACCTCAGAGGTCCGGGGTTCGATCCCTGAGCCGGTACCTCTTGAAATTTTTCTATGTACCTGTAACGAGGTTCTGGTGGTTCGGAACCCACCTTAAGCTCTAGGTCTAACCAAAAATGCCTTTGACGTATTGGGTTGTAACCATCTTAAGCCTGAGAAATTAATTTTAATAATATATATAATATAATGATAATATATATAAAATAATAATAAAATAAATTACGTGATGTTAAAGAGGGGGAGGGGGTTCGTGTTTCGTTACGGTTTTTTACGTATGGGGGGTATTTTTGACCCGATTACGTAACATTTTTAATTCCATGCCATATTTAAAAAAAAGGCGATTCTACTCGAAAACGAGAAAATTTAAATTGTAAATAATTGTTTAGTATTGGGAAATAATTCTGTTCTTGTGGCTAATACATGAATTTTCAATTAAGAAAGAATGATTTTCAACCAAACAGTTGAATTTTTAATTGCAAAAGATCAATTGTAAATTAAAAATAGAAAAGTTCAATTTTTAGTTTAAAAAAATTAATTTTCAACCAAAAGTTAAATGAATTTTAAACGAATTAGCTGTATTTTTGAAAAATAATTTAATTTTCAATTTGAAATATCAATATTTAACCAAAAATGGAATAGTTACCACACTATAATTTGTAAACTTGTTTACATTTGCAAAGAGATCACAAAAAATAAATCATGGGCAAAAACTTATTTTTAAGATTTCGAAAAAAAATTCAGAAGCTTTTTAATAATTTTGGAAGATTTGAGGAGATTAATTTTTTTTAAGATTCATGGGAAAATTTTAAATGATTTTTTTAAAAAATGAATTCTAAGAGAAAATTTAAAAAGATTACACAATATTTCACATCATTTCCTAAAATTTTTAAAAAGAGTGTAAAAGATTTTAAAGCAAAATTTTGCAATTTTGCCATATTAGATCATTTTAGAAAACATCTGAGTAATTTTAAAAGATATTGAGAAGTTTTAAAACGATTCAAAAAGAATTAAAACTTATAAGGATATTTTTAAAATTTTGTAAGGTTTCAAGAAAATGAAAACAAAAATCTTCAGGTTTCAAAAAATTGCAAAAGATTTCTAAAATTGTTAAAGAAAAATCTGAAAGATTTTAAGGCAATTTTTTCAATTTTGCATAATTTAACAGAAATTCAGGAAAAATTTGAATAATTTTAAAAGATTATAAGGTTTAGAAATTCTAAAAAGATTAAAAATACATTTCTTAAGATTCTTGGGGACATTTTTAATGATTTTTTATTTTGAAAAACGAACTTGAAAAAAAATAAAAAAGATTCCCAAGTATTTCAAACAATATCCTAAACTTTCAAAAAATAGCGTAGAATATTTTAAAGCAAAATGTTTCAATTTGGTAAAATTGAACAATAAAAAAAATTAATTAAATTCAAGTAATATTTATAAGATTTGAAAAGATTCAAAAAGAATTTTAAACTTTAAAAGATTTTATAAAATTCAGATTTTTGAAGATTTGAAACGAAAACTTTAGAAGTTTCAAAAGAATTTTTAAAGTTTTCAAGAGAATAAAAAATTGTTTCTAAAATTTCTGGGAAAATTTGGAAGATTCCAAAGCAATTTTTTTTTACATTTTCAATGATTCTTTCAAATTTCAAGAAAAATTCAAGTTTTTTTTAAGCTTAGAAGCTTTTCGGAAAATTTATTAAATATTTTTCGAATTAATAAAAAAATGTCTTTAAAATCTTCTAGATTCTTTTTGTGACATCTGAAACATTCGGAAATCTTTTTCAATTTTCTTAAGAATCTTCTAAAAATTATATTAATATAAATTTAAAAACAGACTGATAATACCTCTTTTCTTGTCAGTATTTTCAATATTTGTATTATCAACTAAAAAAGATAAATTTTCAACCAAAAATAGAATGGTTGAATGTTCAACTTAAAAAATTACTCTCCAATCAAAAAAAATATCGACCAGAAAAGACCAATTTTCAACAAGAAAGATAATTTTCAATTGAGGAAGATGAATATTTAAGAAAATAGTTGAATTTTTAAATAAAAAATATAAGTTCTCAACCGAAAATATAATTGTTACAATTTCAGTTTGAGAAACTCATTTAAAAAAAAAAATCTTCAACTAATTGAATTTAAGTAAAAAAGACGAATTTTCCACAAAATATATAAAGTTTCTATTAAATAGTTGAATTTCCAACTTATAAAGGATAAATTTTCAAACGAAAATAAAAATTAATTTTCTGCAAAAGAACGGATTTTCTAACAAAATAGTGAAATTTTCAAATAAGTAGTTTAGTTTTAACTAGAAATATCAATTTTTAACAAACAAAAAAACATTTATTGGATTTTTTAAGCATTTTGCATGCAATAAACCCATTTTCGAAGAGATTTTTTATTTTTTCATTCTGTGCTGCCACCCTTCAATTAATCTTCTTTTTTGAAAATTCATCGTTTTGGTCAAGGACTCAACTATTTTGTTAAAAATTCGTCTTTTTTGCTTGAATTCAACAAATATTTTCGGTGAGCCCAGGGAAGCTAGTTAAAAATTTTATTGGTTCAATATTCATCATTGTAGGTTGAAAATTCAGCTAATTGTTTAAAAATTCTTTTTCCTTGAAAATTCTTCCATTCGGATTAAAAATTAATATTTTCTATCGTAAAAAAGTAATCTTTCCTGGTTGATGATTCAACGTCTCCTAAAAATTTTTTTTTTGTTCGTAAATTAAACTTTTTTGTTAATAACTCAACTATTTGGTTGTAAATGCAACTGTTTGATCAAAACTTAATTTTTCTATTGAAAATTCAACTATTTAAAAAAAAATCGCTATTTTGGCTTGAAAAATCAACAATTTTGCCTATAATCGCGAAAAATAATATGAAAATCATTATAGGCCTCTACTGACTTTAATAAATAAATAAATAAATAATAAAAAAGTAATAAATAAATTAATTTGTTTAGATGCGTGGATGTGGAGCACTACTGCCTGGATGATGAGTGGACATGTAAGAACACGCTTTGCATCCCCTTAGTGAAACATTGCGACGGCCACATGAATTGCTACGACCACTCGGATGAATACAATTGCGGTGAGTTAGCGAATCGCAAGTACGTCTCTTTATAGTTTATAATCTATATGCGAATGAATCCCTTTGTAAGTCTCCAAGGCTGGCTTTGTTACTTTATAATATCTCCACCTGTAATTTCTATCTCTCTTGCAAATGTCCCCTGGCCCTACCTATACCCACTGCATTAGCCCAGTTATTGTGCCTCTTTCTGTTATTGGCTTTTCTACTTTACTATTGTTTGCGGGGCTTCCGTTTGCAATTTTTCATCATATAATACATCCCTATCATCTATTCTCCTCGAAACATCCCTCGTATATAACCCTCCTTTCATCTCCCTGGCGGACCGAACGAACGGAGCGGATACACTACAGCGTATCCTTATAGTATCCTCTCCGTATCATGCAAGAAAAACTCATTAAAAAAGGAAGATGAACATTTCACTTGTTAAAATTCGGATTCTACGTGAAATTTTGCGTTAAAAGGTCACGGAGTAATCGCAATAGTTTTTCATGC
The DNA here is from genome assembly GCA_932178445.1 of Andricus quercusramuli. Lineage (NCBI taxonomy): Eukaryota > Metazoa > Arthropoda > Insecta > Hymenoptera > Cynipidae > Andricus > Andricus quercusramuli. The sequence continues at coordinate 7,186 of CAKNXH010083204.1, forward strand.
AACATTAAAAACTTTAAAAAAATATAATACTTATCGATAACGTGGGCTGAAGGCGACTTCACACGCACCGTCGACGGATAAAGCCTATGAACTGCTACTGAATGACGATGCGTTTGAAGTCGCCTTCAGCGCACGTCATCGATAAGTATTATATTTATTAAAAGTTTTTAATGTTGCAAGAAAAACTATTGCGATTACTCTGTGACCTTTTAACTCAAAATTTCACGTAGAATCCGAATTTCAACAAGTGAAATGTTAATCTTTCTTTTTTAATGAGTTTTTCTTGCATGATACGGAGAGGATACGATGTGGATACTATAAGGATACGCTGTAGCGTATCCGCTCCATTCGTTCGGTCCGCCAGGGCTAACCGCATCCAGATTACATTATTCCTCATTACTCCTGCAATACCCCAATTCAGAAGAGTAGAGGAAAATAGACACATTATTAAATACAGCGAATTTCAAGAGAGAAATCTGAGGACAATGTACAAAACAGTAGCATCCAGATTACATTATTCCTCATTATTCCTGCGGGAAGATGACAATTCCGCCCTGGGACCAGCGAACGGTTCCCCCACTACGCGGCTTCATCTCACTCAGCCGAACTGCTGCCGCCGAGCCTGGTCAGCGGGAGTCCTTTGTACCTAATGAGGACTAAAATGCGGAATATAACATTTTTTCAATTTAGCACTTGATAATTGATAATTATATATTCGAAATCTGCTAATTACAATGATTCCAACGATATGTTATTTGAAATAAAAAATTGAAAATTACAGAAGAAATGTTGAAGTTTATGTGAAATTTTAAGAAGAAATTTTTCAGTATTTTTATCAAATCCACTGAAGTAGCTTTAATTTATTGGTTGGCTGAAATATGGCTATATTTGAAAACTTATTAAAGAACATCATACATTTACTAAAAAAATGTAGTTTATTTCTCAAACAATCGCATTCTTCAAAATTATTCCTAAATAATGTTGCACTTCCATTCCAAAAGAATGAGTAGTGTCATCCCTAGCTCAATTCGGAAACTCATTAACAAACATCATACATTTTTTTACTGCTTAAACAATTTGTTTATGAAAGTTAATTAAACCTACTATTTTAAAACATAAAAAGCATAATATGGATTCAATCTAAAAAATGTTGTTTTTTAAATCTAACTTTAAAAATTCTGAACAGAGACCAAAACGGAAGATTGCATTTGCTTCAGTGTCGAAAAAAAGTTAAAAACTGAATTCGGCAAATTTTGAAAATAATTGTTCTTCCTTTCAAAAATAATACGCTTGATATTACTGTCTCTAGATGTTTGACGTTTTACTACTGGCACTTCTGTTTTCTTATTATTAACTGAAGCCTCAACCAAAACAGACTGATTTTCAAATAAAAAAAAAAAGGAATTTTTATGAAAAGAGTTGAATTTTTAAACAAGAAAGATTTTTCAGTCGATAAAGAAAAAAAGTAGGACCCGAAATGTTTAATAATTCAACACTGAAGAATCAATCAAAAAATGTATACATTTTTTAAATTATATAATTTTAGGCAATTTTAAGCTAGAAACATTAATTTATACATCGAAATTTGTTCTAAAATCGTTTTTGATATTCGCTTAAAAATTTGTTTAAAAAATCATGAAAAAATTTTCCAGGAATCTAATGCAAATTTTGTTATATATTATCTTGAAACTTGAAATCTTTCTACCATTTTTTGAAAATCCGGCAAAATCAAAAAAGATACTTCAAAACCTTCCAGATTCTGTTTAAAAATAAAAAAAAAAAAAAAAAATTCAAATTCATATATAATTTTCCTAGGAATTTTAATAATTTTTGTTTGTATTCTTCTGACACCTTTTAAAAAGCTTAGAAAGCTTTCAAACGTTGTGTGTTTTGACATTTTTTCACGTTTTAAATTATTTTGGAATCTTTTTAAAACTTCTAGATATATTTTAACCTTACTTGATTCTTTTCCAAATTATTAATTGTTCAATTAGTATTCATTATTCAAAAATTTCATTTATCTTCTTAAATATTCTCTTAAAATTAATTATTAATAATTATTATAATTATTTCAGCAAAGTTAAAAAATTGTTCTATTTTCTCAAAACCATTAAAGAACCTTAAAAAGCTTCAAAATTTTATTTCGAAATCTTCGAAAATCTAAATTTAGTTTTTAATTTTTCGGAATCTTTTCCAGTTTTAAATCAAATTTAGATCTTCTCAAAACTTCTAGATATATCTTAAACTTACTCAATTTTTTTCCAAATTAATAATTCACTGAAAATTTTTTCAGTTTTTAATGCAAATCACTTTTTTTTTGTTGGAAATCAATTATTTTTGACCATAAATTCAACTATCCATGTTTGGTTGACAATGCATTTCTTTGGTTGAAAATTCCTTAATTTTAAATAGCTTTGTGATAATTCATGTATTTTTTACAAATTAATCTTTTGGGAGTAGAAAATTAATCTTTTCGGTTGAAAATTAAACTCTTTGGTTAAAATTTGCTTGTTTCTTAAAAATACATTTTTGTGTTTGAAGACTCATTATTTTAGTGAAAAATTCATTTCTTTGGTTGAAATTTTTACCGTTCTGTTGAAAATTTGTTTTTATTTAGTTAAAAATAAATTTTGCAACTGTAAATGTAACTATTCAATTTTTGCTTGATAATTTATCTTTTTCAGTTGAAAATTCATATTTTTGTATTGAAAATTAAATTGTTTTGTTCAAAATTCATATCCTTGGTTTGAAAACTTAACTGTTTTGCCAGAAATTCGTCTTTTTGATCGAAAATTCAACATTTTGGCTGAGATTTTTATATACAATTTAGTGTTTAGGTAATGTTCAAAACTTCTAAAGTTAGATTTTCAAGACGAGACTTTTGAGATTTGCTCCACATAAATCCTTTAAATTCTGCATCCATGTGTAAAAATAGTATTTTTATTAACTTCTATAAACAAATTGGTTAAGCAGTAAAAAATTAGAGAGAGAGCAAAATTATTTAAGGATAATTTTGAGAAATGCCACTGTTTGATAAATAATCTAAATGGATGATGTTCGTTAATAAGTTTTCAAATGTGGCCATATTTCAGCCAACCAATAAATTAGAGCTACTGCAGTGGATTTGATAGAAATACTGAAAAAGGTGTTCATAAAATTTCTCATGAACTTGAACATTGCTTCTCTAATTTTCAATTTTTTAATTCAAGTAACATATCATTGGAATTGCTATAATTAACAGATTTTGAATATAATATTCATCAATTAGAAAGTGCTAATTTGAAAAAATGTTATATTCAGCATTTTAGTCCTCGTTAGGTACAAAGGACTCCCGCTGACCAGGCTCGGCGGCAGCAGTTCGGCTGAGTGTGATGAAGCCGCGTAGTGGGGGAACCGTTCGCTGGTCCCAGGGCGGAATTGTCATCTGCTCATTCCTGCTATACCCCAATTTAGAAGAGTCGAGGAAAATAGACACATTATTGAATACAGCTAATTTCAAGAGAGAAATCTAGGGGTAATGTAGAAAACAGTGGTATCCAGATTACAATATTACTAAAAAAAGGCTCCATTTTCATTTAAATTAGCTGAGTTTTCTAAAACTCAAGATTCCTGCCTTGAGGATTCCAAATATATGATAAGTATGTTCACTATAGTCACCTCAGCTCAAATCAATAGTATTATATATTATTTCGTTTCCAGTATTTAAAAAAAGATGATAGTTTTCCATACCCTAATGCAGCCAAATCTACCTCTCAATTATATGTGATCCCATTTCTAGTACTAAAAAACACCCGGCTATAGTATTTCATACCCCAGATCGGAAAAAATCTACCTATCAAGTATATTTGATCCCATTTCCAGTATTTAAAAAACACCCAGTTATAGATAGCCATACCCCAATTCAGAAAAGTCGAGGAAAATTTACAAATTAAAAACAGCAAATTTCAACAGAGAAATCTAAGGGTAATGTAGAAAACAGTAGCATCCACATTAAATTATTACTAAAACAGAGCTCCACTTTCTACCGTTTTCAATAATATTTGATCCCATTTCTAGTATTGTAAAAAACTACCCGCCCATAGTTGCACATGCCCTCATTCGGAAAAATCGACAACCTAATTTAATTTTATCCCATTACCAGTATTTAAAAATAACACCCGTTCATAGTTGTTCATACCCGAAATTAGAAACCTCTCAATTTTATTTTACCCCATTTTCAGTATTTAAAAAACACCCGTTTACAGTTTTACATACCTCTCAATTATATTTGATCCCATTTACAGTATTTAAAGAAAAATACCCGTTT
>CAKNXH010083205.1:0-13535 GCA_932178445.1 Andricus quercusramuli
CGGAACTTGGGATATCCCCAGAATCTGAGATATCTATGGGAAGTTTCAGGGATATTCAAATGCCCCAAGTAGGATATATAAAAATTCTAATATTTTACTTGGGACATTTGAATATCCCAGAAACGTCCCATAGATATCCTGGATATCCTGAGGATATCCTGCAAGGCGGTTATTGGAATATCACAGGGATATCTATGGGATGTTTCTGAGATATTCAAATGCCCCAAGTAGGATATATAAAAATGTTCTACTTGGGACGTTGTAGTATTCCAGAAACGTCCCACAGATATCCTGCATATCCTGGGGGTATCCCAACGATAACCCGTCGGATATGCTGCAAGGCGTAAATTTGGAAAACCCCAGAATCTTTGATATCTATGGGATGTTTCACGGATATTCAAATATCCCAGGTAGGATATATAAAAATTGGAATATCCTACTTGGGACATTTGAATATCCCAGAAACGTCCCATAGATACCCAGGATATCCCAGGGATAACCCGTTGGCTATCTGCAAGGCGGAAATTAGGATATCTCAGGGATATCTGGGATAACTATGAAAAGTTTATGTGATATTTAATGTCCCAAGTAGCATATATAAACATTTCAATATCCTCTTTGACCATTTGAATATCCTAAAAACGTCCCATAAATATCCTGGATAATCAAGGGATAACCCGTCGGATATCCTGCAAGGAAGAAAATGGGATATCCGAGGAATATCTATGGGAAGTTTCTAGGATATTCAAATGTCTCAAGTAGGATATATAAAAATTTTAATATCTTACTTGGGACATTTGAATATCCCTGAATCGTCCCGTAGATATCCTGGATATCCCAGGGATAACCCGTCGGATATCCTGCAACGAGAAATTTGAGATATCTCAGGTATATCCCCCGGATATCTGGGATATCTATGGAAAGTTTCTGGGATATTCAAATGTCTCAAGTAGGATACATAAAAATTTTAATATTCCACTTGGGACATTTGAATATCCCATAAACGTCCCGTAGAAATCCTGGATATCCTGATGATATCCTGCAAGGCTAAAATTGGTATATCCCAGCGATAACCTTTCGGATATCCTGCAAGGCGGAAATTGGGATATCCCTGGCATATTCCCAGGGTATCTGGGATATCTATAGGATGTTTCTGGGATATTGAAATATCCCAAGTAGGATATATAACAATTTTAATATCCTACTTGGGACATTTGAATATCCCAGAAACGTCCCATAGATACCCTGGATATCCTGAGGATATTCCGCGAGCGGAAATTGGGATATCCCTGGGATAACCCTCGGTTATCCTGCAAGGAGGATATTATGATATCCCAGGGATATTTGAGATATCTATGGGCTGTTTCTGGGATGTCCTGGAGATATCCCTGGGATATTCCAATTTCCGCTTTCCAGGATATCCGATAGGTTATCCCTGAAATATTTCGAAGTTATGGATAGATATAAAAATGTTTCAAGAAAATAAACCAATTTTCTTAAGATTTCTAGGAAAATTTTTAATGATTTTTTATTTTACAGAATGTATTTTAAGAGAATATTGAAAAATATTTCGAAACATTTAAAAATATTTAAAAAGTTTAAAAAAAAATGATAGAAGATTTTAAGGGAATTTTTTTAATTTTGCAGGAATTTTTCAAAATATCAGGAAAAATTTGAATAATTTGAATGAATATATAAAAGTTTTTAAACAAATTCAGAAATAATTCAAAATTTGAAAATATTTCTAAAAACTTCAAACAAAACTTAGCTTTTTGAAGATTTTGAAAGGTTTCAAGATTATAATACAAATTTTAAGAGAATATTTAAAAGGATTTTAAAATATTACAAAAGATTTCCAAAATTGTCAAAAACGAATTTGGAAATTTTTAAGACAATTTTAGGTCCTAAATATCTTTTAGATTTAAATAGTCATTCGAGATTTTTATTTTGCATTAAAAATTATTTTTTCCTTCAAATTATGATTTGCCTAAATTTTTTTCTATATTCTGGACTGAAGAAATCTTGTTTAGTTGCAAATTCAACAATTTTGTTGAAAATTCTTCTTTTCGGTTTGAAAATTCATCTGTCTTGGCAGAAATTTAATATTTTTTAAATTGAAATTGCAAATGTCTGTTTGGGTGATTTCAAATCTTTTTTATTTGAAATAAAAAATGTTTTTTATTTTAATTATCAACTATTATATTTCTTTTTGATAATTGGTCTTTTTTAGCAGGAAATTAACCTTCTTCGTTGAAAATTCATCTTTTTGGATTGAAATATCGTGTATTACATTATTCGCTAAGAATTCATTTTTTTTGGTTAAAAATTCATCTACTTTGTTGAAAATTAAATTTTTTTGGTTGAAGATTCAAAAAATTAATTTTCTTGGTTGAAAATTCATACTTTTGAATTGGAATATCATGTATTACATTATTCGCTAAGAATTCTTCTTTTTTGGTTAAAAATTCATCTACTTTGTTGAAAATTAAATTTTTTTGGTTGAAGATTCAAAAAATTAATCTTCTTGGTAGAAAATTCAGGCATTGGATTAAAACTTACCCTATTTGGTTTAAAGTTAACTTTTTTGTTGAAAATTTATATTTTCGAGTTAAAAAATCAAACTATTGTGTAGAAAATTCGTCTCTTTGGAAAATATTTAATATCTTTAGTTTGCAAATACAACTTGTTGAAAATGAACCTTTTTTGGTTGAGGATTAAACTATTTCGTTGAAAATTATTTGATACATTTTTAATAGATTTTAACTAATTTCAATACCACAAAATCTTGAGAAAAAATTAAACATTGTTTTGTTCCCGACTGCATTACAAATTTGTATTTTTCGTTCATGCGCGGCGGGCGGAAATTCGGCGTTTATGCCCTAGGGCCAAAAAAAGTTGAAGAAGTGCGCCTGAGGGCGGAAAAAAAATCTCTCTATTCTCCACCTGCCTCGCAAGCCCTGAAAATACAAATTTGAGGGAGAAATTGAATGTTTCTATTGAATTGAAAAAATTTGCTCGAAAAATCCAAAGATGCGCGCTTAGCCCCAAGCCTTCATTTTCTTATTAAAAATTGACGATGCTACAACTGCGCGCTTAGCCCCGGTCTTCCCTATAATTTTTTTTTAATTATAAGTATTACTTTAAAAAAAATGCATTTCTTCAATTTTGCCTGCGGTTCTTTAATGTTTATTAGGTAATATACCTCTTTTGTCTCATCTTGAAAACAGTCCTTATTGTGCATCTGTTTTCTGCGGAAAAAAAAAGACAACCGCAAACTGTATAATGCCGTAATAGTAGACTTAGTCATTTCTGCCACAATAATTCACTGGAATGCCTATTATGATAATCAGCCAGCAGGTCTTCAGACCGTGGTTAGAACAAGTAGCCAACTTTAAGTACTTGGCGAGGCTACTTCAACAAACAATATCATTTTAATGCCATTTTTATCCTCTTTCACAAACTACTCTTTTGTGCAAACACTCTTGATCTTGAACTTGAATAGTTTCTTCTTCATAAAAAAATAAGTAAATAAAAATAGTAATAATAAATAATAATAATATAATAAAGCCTCGGTGGCTCAGTTAGTTAGACGCTCGGACTTCACCTCAGAGGTCCGGGGTTCGATCCCTGAGCCGGTACCTCTTGACATTTTTCTATGTACCTGTAACGAGGTTCTGGTGGTTCGGAACCCACCTTAAGCTCTAGGTCTAACCAAAAATGCCTTTGACGTATTGGGTTGTAACCATCTTAAGCCTGAGAAATTAATTTTAATAATATATATAATATAATGATAATATATATAAAATAATAATAAAATAAATTACGTGATGTTAAAGAGGGGGAGGGGGTTCGTGTTTCGTTACGGTTTTTTACGTATGGGGGGTATTTTTGACCCGATTACGTAACATTTTTAATTCCATGCCATATTTAAAAAAAAGGCGATTCTACTCGAAAACGAGAAAATTTAAATTGTAAATAATTGTTTAGTATTGGGAAATAATTCTGTTCTTGTGGCTAATACATGAATTTTCAATTAAGAAAGAATGATTTTCAACCAAACAGTTGAATTTTTAATTGCAAAAGATCAATTGTAAATTAAAAATAGAAAAGTTCAATTTTTAGTTTAAAAAAATTAATTTTCAACCAAAAGTTAAATGAATTTTAAACGAATTAGCTGTATTTTTGAAAAATAATTCAATTTTCAATTTGAAATATCAATATTTAACCAAAAATGGAATAGTTACCACACTATAATTTGTAAACTTGTTTACATTTGCAAAGAGATCACAAAAAATAAATCATGGGCAAAAACTTATTTTTAAGATTTCGAAAAAAAATTCAGAAGCTTTTTAATAATTTTGGAAGATTTGAGGAGATTAATTTTTTTTAAGATTCATGGGAAAATTTTAAATGATTTTTTTAAAAAATGAATTCTAAGAGAAAATTTAAAAAGATTACACAATATTTCACATCATTTCCTAAAATTTTTAAAAAGAGTGTAAAAGATTTTAAAGCAAAATTTTGCAATTTTGCCATATTAGATCATTTTAGAAAACATCTGAGTAATTTTAAAAGATATTGAGAAGTTTTAAAACGATTCAAAAAGAATTAAAACTTATAAGGATATTTTTAAAATTTTGTAAGGTTTCAAGAAAATGAAAACAAAAATCTTCAGGTTTCAAAAAATTGCAAAAGATTTCTAAAATTGTTAAAGAAAAATCTGAAAGATTTTAAGGCAATTTTTTCAATTTTGCATAATTTAACAGAAATTCAGGAAAAATTTGAATAATTTTAAAAGATTATAAGGTTTAGAAATTCTAAAAAGATTAAAAATACATTTCTTAAGATTCTTGGGGACATTTTTAATGATTTTTTATTTTGAAAAACGAACTTGAAAAAAAATAAAAAAGATTCCCAAGTATTTCAAACAATATCCTAAACTTTCAAAAAATAGCGTAGAATATTTTAAAGCAAAATGTTTCAATTTGGTAAAATTGAACAATAAAAAAAATTAATTAAATTCAAGTAATATTTATAAGATTTGAAAAGATTCAAAAAGAATTTTAAACTTTAAAAGATTTTATAAAATTCAGATTTTTGAAGATTTGAAACGAAAACTTTAGAAGTTTCAAAAGAATTTTTAAAGTTTTCAAGAGAATAAAAAATTGTTTCTAAAATTTCTGGGAAAATTTGGAAGATTCCAAAGCAATTTTTTTTTACATTTTCAATGATTCTTTCAAATTTCAAGAAAAATTCAAGTTTTTTTTAAGCTTAGAAGCTTTTCGGAAAATTTATTAAATATTTTTCGAATTAATAAAAAAATGTCTTTAAAATCTTCTAGATTCTTTTTGTGACATCTGAAACATTCGGAAATCTTTTTCAATTTTCTTAAGAATCTTCTAAAAATTATATTAATATAAATTTAAAAACAGACTGATAATACCTCTTTTCTTGTCAGTATTTTCAATATTTGTATTATCAACTAAAAAAGATAAATTTTCAACCAAAAATAGAATGGTTGAATGTTCAACTTAAAAAATTACTCTCCAATCAAAAAAAATATCGACCAGAAAAGACCAATTTTCAACAAGAAAGATAATTTTCAATTGAGGAAGATGAATATTTAAGAAAATAGTTGAATTTTTAAATAAAAAATATAAGTTCTCAACCGAAAATATAATTGTTACAATTTCAGTTTGAGAAACTCATTTAAAAAAAAAAATCTTCAACTAATTGAATTTAAGTAAAAAAGACGAATTTTCCACAAAATATATAAAGTTTCTATTAAATAGTTGAATTTCCAACTTATAAAGGATAAATTTTCAAACGAAAATAAAAATTAATTTTCTGCAAAAGAACGGATTTTCTAACAAAATAGTGAAATTTTCAAATAAGTAGTTTAGTTTTAACTAGAAATATCAATTTTTAACAAACAAAAAAACATTTATTGGATTTTTTAAGCATTTTGCATGCAATAAACCCATTTTCGAAGAGATTTTTTATTTTTTCATTCTGTGCTGCCACCCTTCAATTAATCTTCTTTTTTGAAAATTCATCGTTTTGGTGAAGGACTCAACTATTTTGTCAAAAATTCGTTTTTTTTGCTTGAATTCAACAAATATTTTCGGTGAGCCCAGGGAAGCTAGTTAAAAATTTTATTGGTTCAATATTCATCATTGTAGGTTGAAAATTCAGCTAATTGTTTAAAAATTCTTTTTCCTTGAAAATTCTTCCATTCGGATTAAAAATTAATATTTTCTATCGTAAAAAAGTGATCTTTTCTGGTTGATGATTCAACGTCTCCTAAAAATTTTTTTTTTGTTCGAAAATTAAACTTTTTTGTTAATAACTCAACTATTTGGTTGTAAATGCTACTGTTTGGTCAAAACTTAATTTTTCTATTGAAAATTCAACTATTTAAAAAAAATTCGCCTTTTTGGCTTGAAAAATCAACAATTTTGCCTATAATCGCGAAAAATAGTATGAAAATCATTATAGGCCTCTACTGACTTTAATAAATAAATAAATAAATAATAAAAAAGTAATAAATAAATTAATTTGTTTAGATGCGTGGATGTGGAGCACTACTGCCTGGATGATGAGTGGACATGTAAGAACACGCTTTGCATCCCCTTAGTGAAACATTGCGACGGCCACATGAATTGCTACGACCACTCGGATGAATACAATTGCGGTGAGTTAGCGAATCGCAAGTACGTCTCTTTATAGTTTATAATCTATATGCGAATGAATCCCTTTGTAAGTCTCCAAGGCTGGCTTTGTTACTTTATAATATCTCCACCTGTAATTTCTATCTCTCTTGCAAATGTCCCCTGGCCCTACCTATACCCACTGCATTAGCCCAGTTATTGTGCCTCTTTCTGTTATTGGCTTTTCTACTTTACTATTGTTTGCGGGGCTTCCGTTTGCAATTTTTCATCATATAATACATCCCTATCATCTATTCTCCTCGAAACATCCCTCGTATATAACCCTCCTTTCATCTCCCTGGCGGACCGAACGAACGGAGCGGATACACTACAGCGTATCCTTATAGTATCCTCTCCGTATCATGCAAGAAAAACTCATTAAAAAAGGAAGATGAACATTTCACTTGTTAAAATTCGGATTCTACGTGAAATTTTGCGTTAAAAGGTCACGGAGTAATCGCAATAGTTTTTCATGCAACATTAAAAACTTTAAAAAAATATAATACTTATCGATAACGTGGGCTGAAGGCGACTTCACACGCACCGTCGACGGATAAAGCCTATGAACTGCTACTGAATGACGATGCGTTTGAAGTCGCCTTCAGCGCACGTCATCGATAAGTATTATATTTATTAAAAGTTTTTAATGTTGCAAGAAAAACTATTGCGATTACTCTGTGACCTTTTAACTCAAAATTTCACGTAGAATCCGAATTTCAACAAGTGAAATGTTAATCTTTCTTTTTTAATGAGTTTTTCTTGCATGATACGGAGAGGATACGATGTGGATACTATAAGGATACGCTGTAGCGTATCCGCTCCATTCGTTCGGTCCGCCAGGGCTAACCGCATCCAGATTACATTATTCCTCATTACTCCTGCAATACCCCAATTCAGAAGAGTAGAGGAAAATAGACACATTATTAAATACAGCGAATTTCAAGAGAGAAATCTGAGGACAATGTACAAAACAGTAGCATCCAGATTACATTATTCCTCATTATTCCTGCGGGAAGATGACAATTCCGCCCTGGGACCAGCGAACGGTTCCCCCACTACGCGGCTTCATCTCACTCAGCCGAACTGCTGCCGCCGAGCCTGGTCAGCGGGAGTCCTTTGTACCTAATGAGGACTAAAATGCGGAATATAACATTTTTTCAATTTAGCACTTGATAATTGATAATTATATATTCGAAATCTGCTAATTACAATGATTCCAACGATATGTTATTTGAAATAAAAAATTGAAAATTACAGAAGAAATGTTGAAGTTTATGTGAAATTTTAAGAAGAAATTTTTCAGTATTTTTATCAAATCCACTGAAGTAGCTTTAATTTATTGGTTGGCTGAAATATGGCTATATTTGAAAACTTATTAAAGAACATCATACATTTACTAAAAAAATGTAGTTTATTTCTCAAACAATCGCATTCTTCAAAATTATTCCTAAATAATGTTGCACTTCCATTCCAAAAGAATGAGTAGTGTCATCCCTAGCTCAATTCGGAAACTCATTAACAAACATCATACATTTTTTTACTGCTTAAACAATTTGTTTATGAAAGTTAATTAAACCTACTATTTTAAAACATAAAAAGCATAATATGGATTCAATCTAAAAAATGTTGTTTTTTAAATCTAACTTTAAAAATTCTGAACAGAGACCAAAACGGAAGATTGCATTTGCTTCAGTGTCGAAAAAAAGTTAAAAACTGAATTCGGCAAATTTTGAAAATAATTGTTCTTCCTTTCAAAAATAAAACGCTTGATATTACTGTCTCTAGATGTTTGGCGTTTTACTACTGGTACTTCTGTTTTCTTATTATTAACTGAAGCCTCAACCAAAACAGACTGATTTTCAAATAAAAAAAAAAAGGAATTTTTATGAAAAGAGTTGAATTTTTAAACAAGAAAGATTTTTCAGTCGATAAAGAAAAAAAGTAGGACCCGAAATGTTTAATAATTCAACACTGAAGAATCAATCAAAAAATGTATACATTTTTTAAATTATATAATTTTAGGCAATTTTAAGCTAGAAACATTAATTTATACATCGAAATTTGTTCTAAAATCGTTTTTGATATTCGCTTAAAAATTTGTTTAAAAAATCATGAAAAAATTTTCCAGGAATCTAATGCAAATTTTGTTATATATTATCTTGAAACTTGAAATCTTTCTACCATTTTTTGAAAATCCGGCAAAATCAAAAAAGATACTTCAAAACCTTCCAGATTCTGTTTAAAAATAAAAAAAAAAAAAAAAAATTCAAATTCATATATAATTTTCCTAGGAATTTTAATAATTTTTGTTTGTATTCTTCTGACACCTTTTAAAAAGCTTAGAAAGCTTTCAAACGTTGTGTGTTTTGACATTTTTTCACGTTTTAAATTATTTTGGAATCTTTTTAAAACTTCTAGATATATTTTAACCTTACTTGATTCTTTTCCAAATTATTAATTGTTCAATTAGTATTCATTATTCAAAAATTTCATTTATCTTCTTAAATATTCTCTTAAAATTAATTATTAATAATTATTATAATTATTTCAGCAAAGTTAAAAAATTGTTCTATTTTCTCAAAACCATTAAAGAACCTTAAAAAGCTTCAAAATTTTATTTCGAAATCTTCGAAAATCTAAATTTAGTTTTTAATTTTTCGGAATCTTTTCCAGTTTTAAATCAAATTTAGATCTTCTCAAAACTTCTAGATATATCTTAAACTTACTCAATTTTTTTCCAAATTAATAATTCACTGAAAATTTTTTCAGTTTTTAATGCAAATCACTTTTTTTTTGTTGGAAATCAATTATTTTTGACCATAAATTCAACTATCCATGTTTGGTTGACAATGCATTTCTTTGGTTGAAAATTCCTTAATTTTAAATAGCTTTGTGATAATTCATGTATTTTTTACAAATTAATCTTTTGGGAGTAGAAAATTAATCTTTTCGGTTGAAAATTAAACTCTTTGGTTAAAATTTGCTTGTTTCTTAAAAATACATTTTTGTGTTTGAAGACTCATTATTTTAGTGAAAAATTCATTTCTTTGGTTGAAATTTTTACCGTTCTGTTGAAAATTTGTTTTTATTTAGTTAAAAATAAATTTTGCAACTGTAAATGTAACTATTCAATTTTTGCTTGATAATTTATCTTTTTCAGTTGAAAATTCATATTTTTGTATTGAAAATTAAATTGTTTTGTTCAAAATTCATATCCTTGGTTTGAAAACTTAACTGTTTTGCCAGAAATTCGTCTTTTTGATCGAAAATTCAACATTTTGGCTAAGATTTTTATATACAATTTAGTGTTTAGGTAATGTTCAAAACTTCTAAAGTTAGATTTTCAAGACGAGACTTTTGAGATTTGCTCCACATAAATCCTTTAAATTCTGCATCCATGTGTAAAAATAGTATTTTTATTAACTTCCATAAACAAATTGGTTAAGCAGTAAAAAATTAGAGAGAGAGCAAAATTATTTAAGGATAATTTTGAGAAATGCCACTGTTTGATAAATAATCTAAATGGATGATGTTCGTTAATAAGTTTTCAAATGTGGCCATATTTCAGCCAACCAATAAATTAGAGCTACTGCAGTGGATTTGATAAAAATACTGAAAAAGGTGTTCATAAAATTTCACATAATCTTGAACATTCCTTCTCTAATTTTCAATTTTTTAATTCAAGTAACATATCATTGGAATTGCTATAATTAACAGATTTTGAATATAATATTCATCAATTAGAAAGTGCTAATTTGAAAAAATGTTATATTCAGCATTTTAGTCCTCGTTAGGTACAAAGGACTCCCGCTGACCAGGCTCGGCGGCAGCAGTTCGGCTGAGTGTGATGAAGCCGCGTAGTGGGGGAACCGTTCGCTGGTCCCAGGGCGGAATTGTCATCTGCTCATTCCTGCTATACCCCAATTTAGAAGAGTCGAGGAAAATAGACACATTATTGAATACAGCTAATTTCAAGAGAGAAATCTAGGGGTAATGTAGAAAACAGTGGTATCCAGATTACAATATTACTAAAAAAAGGCTCCATTTTCATTTAAATTAGCTGAGTTTTCTAAAACTCAAGATTCCTGCCTTGAGGATTCCAAATATATGATAAGTATGTTCACTATAGGTACCTTAGCTCAAATCAATAGTATTGTATATTATTTCATTTCCAGTATTAACAAAAAAATTATAGTTCTTCATACCCCAATTCAGTAAAATCTACCTCTCAATTATATGTGAGCTCATTTCCAGTAAAGAAACACCCGATTACAGTCTTTCATCGCAAATCAGAAAAATCTACCTATCAAGTATATTTGATCCCATTTTCAGTATTTAAAAAACACCCAGTTATAGGTAGTCATACCCCAATTCAGAAAGATTGAGAAAAATAGACACATTATTGAATACAATAAATTTCAATAGAGAAATCTAAGGGCAATGTAGAAAACAGTAGCATCCAGATTACATTATTCCTAAAACAGAGCTCCACTTTCATTTAAATTACCTAAGTTCTCTAAAACTCAGGATCTCTGCTTTGACGATTCCAAATACATCATAATTATGTCCACTATAGTTACATCAGCTGAAATCAATATTATTATATGTGACTTCATTTCCAGTTCTCAATTATATGTGAGCCCATTTCCAGTACTTAAAAATACCCGGCTATAGTCTTTCATACCCCAAATCGGACAAAGCTACCTATCAAGTATATTTGACCCCATTTCCAGTATTAAAAAAAAAACACCCAGTTATAGATAGCCATACCCCAATTCAGAAAAGTCGAAGAAAATTGACACAATAAAAACAGCAAATTTCAAGAGAGAAATCTAGGACAATGTAGAAAACAGTAGCATCCACATTAAATCATTCCTAAAACCAAAGATCCACTTTCTACCTTTTTCAGTCATATTTGATCCCATTTCTAGTATTGTAAAAAAACTACCCGCTTAAAGTTGCACATGCCCTCATTCGGAAAAATCTACCTCCTAATTAAATGTTATCCCATTACCAGTATTAAAAAAAACACCCGTTTAAAGTTGTACATATTCAAATTCGAAAAATTATACTTTTTAAGTATATTTGACCCCATTTACAGTATTAAAAAAAACAACCAGTTATAGATAGTTATACCCCAATTCAGAAAAGTTGAAGAAAATGGACATCATCAGTATGTTCACTATATTTATCTCAGCTCAAATCAATAGTATTATATATTATTTCATTTCCAGTATTAAAAAAAAGATTTAGTTCTCCATACCCCAATTCAGCAAAATCTACCTCTCAATTATATGTGAGCCCATTTCCAGTACTTAAAAACACCCGGTTATAGTCTTCCATGCCCCAAATCAGAAAAATCTACCTATCAAGTATATTTGATCCCATTTCCAGTATTTGAAAAAAAAACACCCAGTTATAGATCATAGGCCGTACCCCAATTCAGAAAAGTCGAGGAAAATAGACATATTATTAAAAACAGCAAATTTCAAGAGAGAAATCTAAGGGCAATGTAGAAAACAGAAGCATTCACATTAAATTATTCCTAAAACAGAGATCCACTTTCTACCTTTTTCAGTCATATTTGATCCCATTTCTAGTATTGCAAAAAAACTACCCGCTCATAGTTGCACAAGCCCTAATTTGGAAAAATCTACCTCCTAATTAAATTCGATTCCATTACCAGTTTAAACAAAAAAAAAACACCCGTTTAAAGTTGTACATATCCAAATTCGGAAAATTATACTTTTCAAGTATATCTGACCCCATTTCCAGTATTAAAAAAAAAACAGTTATAGCTCAAGTATATGTGAGCCCATTTCCGGTACTTAAAAAACACCCGGTTATAGTCTTTCATAACCCAAATCGGAAAAATCTACCTGTCAAGTATATTTGATCCCATTTCCAGTAAAAAAAAACACCCAGTCATAGATAGCCATACCCCAATTCAGAAAAGTCAAAGAAAATTAAATCATTAAATTAAATCATTCCTAAAACAGAGATCCATTTTCTACCTTTTTCAGTCATATTTGATCCCATTTCTAGTATTGTAAAAAAACTACCCACTTATAGTTGCACATGCCCTAATTTGGAAAAATCTACCTCCTAATTAAATTTTATCCCATTACCAGTTTAAGAAAAAACACCCGTTTAAAGTTGTACATATCCAAATTCCGAAAATTATACTTTTCAAGTATATTTGACCCCATTTCCAGTATTTTAAACAAACCATCCGATTATAGTTGTCCACATCCTAATTCAGAAAAATCTACATCTCAATTATATTTGAACCCATTTTCCAGTAATAAAAAAACACCCGTTAATAGTTGTCCATACTCCAACTCGGAAAGATCTACCTCACAAGTATATTTGACCCTATTTCCAGCATTGAAAAACGCTTGTTAATAGCTGGACAAACGCCAACTCGGCAAAATCAATCTCTAAATTATATTGTACCCCATTTCCAGTATTTAAAAAATGACCACATGTTTTTAGTTGGCCATGCCAGTGCTCAATAAAATCAGCCTATCAGTTAGATTTAAAACCAATTCCAGAATTAAAAAAAAACCACCCGTTTATTGTTCGCTATGTCCTAATTCGAAAAAATTTACCCAAATTCAGCAAAGTATGACCCTTAATTATACTGGACGCTATACCCAGTATTTAAAAATTACACCCGTTCATAGTTGTTCATACCCGAAATTAGAAACCTCTCAATTTTATTTTACCCCATTTTCAGTATTTAAAAAACACCCGTTTACAGTTTTACATACCTCTAAATTATATTTGATCCCATTTACAGTATTTAAAGAAAAATACCCGTTT
>CAKNXH010083206.1:0-27529 GCA_932178445.1 Andricus quercusramuli
ATTCCAATTGAATCTTTCATAGTTTTGGTTGAAAATTCATCTGTTCGTTTGAAAATTAATTTATTCAACTTTCGGTTAACAATTTATCTTTTTTAGTAAAAATTAATTTGTTGTTGTTGAAAATTCCACAATTACAGTTGAAGATTCATTGTTTCAGTTGAAAAATCATCTTTTTGATTTAAAATTCAACTATTCCAATTGAAGATTCATCATTTTAGTTGAAAATTCATCACTTAGTTTGAAAATAGAACTATTTTCTTGGAAATCCATTATTTTTGGTTGAAAATTAATTTTTCGAACTAAAAGTTGAATTATTCCATTTTTTGTTAAAAAATGATATTTTTTACTGCAAAATTTAAATATTTGTTTCAATATTCATTTGTTTTGCAATGTTGTGCTCTGTTGTATTAAAGGATGTTTAGAATGAACGTCATGACTTAAAATAAATGTTTGCGTTTAGCGGCAA
Organism: Andricus quercusramuli; assembly: GCA_932178445.1. Taxonomy (NCBI): domain Eukaryota; kingdom Metazoa; phylum Arthropoda; class Insecta; order Hymenoptera; family Cynipidae; genus Andricus; species Andricus quercusramuli. The sequence continues at coordinate 467 of CAKNXH010083206.1, forward strand.
GTATGAAAAAGTTACTTTTAGTTGACCGTAAAATTTGAAAAACATGACCGGGAAAAACCGGGAAATGGCCTGGAATTTGAAATCGTCAGCTGAATCGCCATGGGTGGAAACTGCGTCTTTTTTGGTAAAAACACCTTTCTTTTTGGTTGCTTTTTCCTGCATTATTGTTACTCTCCGGTTAATTTTTTGAGAGAAGTATGATTACTATTTTACTATTTTTTGAAGCTTGAGCAGTTCCGAGCCCCGTGAAACATATTCCGGACGCGTCTTCCTTAGATATTCGCTTCACGAGCTGAGGCATCAATTCGATAAGATCAATAAAATTTTCAAGCTCAGATGCGTTCCTGGCACCGACATTTAATAAAACTTGATGATATACATCACAATCGATGAATCATCAATGATTAAAACTAGCTTTCCTTCTGATTACAGATGGAGAACGGAGCCTACGAGGATGAGCCATCGTCCAGAAAGTTACATCCTCGCCACTCCCTCGAGGAGACGCCTCGGGCGCCCCTAAGAAAGCTCATCCGTCCAACTGAATTATTTCGCATGGATTCCTCCACGAGTCCCGACTCCCACATCTACGAGGACATCACTTCCGGCGCCTCAGCGGGAAATTCCCCCTTTCGGTCATCCTCAGAAGCGCGAGTGCCGGAACCGTCTCGACCAGAAATTCCATCCTCGAATCGGCACCCCATCCCGGAAAATCGGTATTACTCAAATTCCGAAATTGAACGAGATTCCTTAAATGCATTTCATCGAAATCTCACCCTCCCACTGAGGAGGGCCAACCCTCTGAGAGACAGTGTCGAAAGCGTGATCAGCTCTTCCGTCCGCGTGACCAGCAGAGAAAGGATTCGAGCCGGTCCCGCAATTTGTGAGAATGGTCCCGCAATCGATGAAAACTCGAGGTACACTTCCGGTCCCATAGCAGAAGTTCACAGCGAGCAGAGACACGCGAAAAGACGTCGGAAAAAGGACTGCAAACACTGCAAAAATCGTACCAATTCCGGATTTTCTTCTGCAAGTGAAGTGGCTCCAGTGGATGTGCCCTGCAGTGACCGATTGTACGAAGAAAATGAGTTTGGGGTGGAGCAAGACCGGAATGGGAAATCGAGGCTCGGGATTGAACCAATTTTTCACCTTCCCGAGGGCAGATTGCCGAGTTTTTGCAGCTCGAGATGTGAAAAAACGGGGAGAACGGGCAGTGTTTATTGTATCTCGAACAATGTTAATGTTAGTGGTAATGTTCAGGGTAATGGGCAGGGTAATGTGAAAACCTTGAACTATGACAAGAACGACATAGAGGCTCGGCTCGCCCACGTTGAGGTCTGCGAGGACAAGGCCCTCATTACCCCGCCGAAGAACAGTCGGGCTGGGATGAAGGTGAACTCTATCTACGCGCAGGAACACTGGCATACCAAGGACGCGCCGATCTTCCTTACCGACGTTAAGGAACAAAGTCCCTTTCAGGTGAGACTGGCGATGCACGATTTCTTTTGTCTGCAGGTGCGGCACTCGACTTTTCTCTCGGGCGATGCTCTTGAAAAAATTACGACCGAGTCGTATCACCTTTCTGAGCCGAGCTGGCTTAGGGAGGATGCATCACTTCTTTTGTGGATGCATGTCCTTGCAGAGGAAAAAAACTGGAAGTGAAGGAAATTTGTTGTACATTTTGGACTGAGCAGGTTCTTTTCTCGCTTTTCTTCACCTATAATGCTCGAATTTATGGGGATTAGTTGCGAGCATTGGATTCGGGAGTTTAGGGGGATAATGGGGAGTAATCATCAGGGTGGCGACTTGACCTGGGAACCGTGAAAAGACCGGGAATTTTATTGAAAGACCGGAAATTTACTTCTGATCGTAGCAAAATTCAAATTTTTCATCATTTTAATCATTTTTGTCAATTTAGAAAAGTGACTTTATCTACGTTTGCATGCGTGTGTTTATTATGCTACGGATTTATTTATTATTTTACGGTTTACGGATCTTAGATTTTTCAGATTATCAGTTTACTCTGATTGAATTATAATTTATTATTATTCAAGAATGCTTATTTTTGTTGATTTTGTTCCATTATAAAAAAAAACCTTTTGTAAATTTTCTGCTCATTTATCTGACTTGGAATATGCTATTTTTGAGGATAATTATCGTTTTCATTTTAGGACAGGAGTTTCGGTAAAGAAATATAATTGAAATTCAAGAATTCTGAATCAGACCAAAATCAAATTCAAAATTTCATTCAACGTCCAATAATCAATTCAATATAAAGAATTTTTCTTTCCTCTTTTTTATTTTAGTCCGAAGAAACAAATTTTTTTTGTTTTCTTTTTTTAGGAATTGCAATAGGAGCATTTTGTGGTGGTTGTCCAAATTTTATCATTGAATTCTTGTTTTATTTTCAGGAATTCTTTATATAAAAATATAATTTCACTAGGAACAGACAATTTTTCACATTGAACGAGAATTTGAAAAAAAAAATATATTATTCGGATTTAGGAGAAAGGAATTTGAAAAAATCCCTCTTTCAAGTCAGAATTCGTCAGAATTTTTAAGTCCCCCCTTCAAAATTTCAGATAAAGAAAGTATTTCAAGCAGTTTTTAGAGTAGAAGTAATATTTCAAAGTAGAAATATTTCTCAGTTATAATAGACATTTTTTTTACATCGTTCCGAATTCATCTTTTTTTTAGTTAAGAATTCAACTACTTGGTTAAAAGTTAGACTTTTGTTAAAAATTGATTTTTTTCAGTTGAAGATTAATTTGTCAAACTGAAAATTCAAATATTTGTTGAAAATTAAACTGTTTGTTGGAAAATTAACTTTTTTGCTGAATATTCATATTTTTTAGTTACAAATTCAACTGCATTGTAGAAAATTCATCTTTTTGGTATGCAACTTTAACAATTTAGTGAAAAATTAAACTACATAGTTTTTAGAAAATTCAACTTTTTGCAGAAAATTAATTTTCCTTTGTTGAGAATTGAGAGAATTGAGAGTTAAAAGTTAGTCTTTTGTTGAAAATTATTTTCTTTTTTTGGTTAAAGATTCATAAGTTTTAATTTAAAATTCATCTCTGGTTGAAAATGTAACTTCTCTGTTGAAAATAAATTCATCTTTTTTTCATGAAAATTCAACTATTTGGTTGAAAATTAATATTTGCATTTAAAAATTAAACTTTTTTTTTTTACTTTATGTATTTTGTGGAAAATTCGTATTTTTTGTACAAAATTAATCTTTATGGTTGAAAATTCATAATTTAAATTAAAAATTCATCAGTTCGGTTGAAAATTAATTTCTGTAACTGAAACTTCAACTGTTCCATTTTTAGTGGAAAATTGATATTTTCTAGTTCAAAATTCAGCAATTTGGATGATAATTTTTCATTTTCAATTAAAAATTCAACTATTTCGTTTGAAAATTCACGTATTTTGTTAAAAATTATTTTCTTCGTAGAAAATTATCTTTTTCTTTGAAAGTTAATTTGTTTGTTTAAAAATTCTTCTTTTCGGTTAAAATTTCAAGTATCTCAGTTAAATAGTTATCATATTAGTTGAAAATTAATCTTTTAGGTTGAAAATTGTTATTTTGTATTTTAAAATTAATCTATTTGTTTGAAAATTTATGAATACTTTGTGGAAAATTTGTTCGTTTTTTTTTTTTGAAAATCAGTCTTTATGATTGGAAATTCATCAGTTTGGTTGAAAATTAATTTCTTTAGCTGAAAATTTAACTGTTCTATTTTTAGTTGAAAATTGATATTTTCTAGTTCAAAATTCAGCAATTTGGATGAAAATTTTTCTTTCAATTGAAAATTCAACTATTTCGTTTGAAAATTCACGTATTTTGTTAAAAAATCGATTTTTTTTTTGTAGAAAATTATCTTTTTATGTGTAAGTTGATTTGTTTGTTTAAAAATTCTTCTTTTCGGTTGAAAATTCAAGTATTTCAATTAAATAGTTATTTTTTTGGTTGAAAATTCATCTTTTAGGTTAAAAATTCATCTTTTAGGTTGCAAATTTATATTTTGCATTTTAAAATTAAACTATTTGTTTGAAAATTTTCATACTTCGTGGATATTCATTTTTTTTTGTAGAAAATTAATCTTTATCATTGAAAATTCATCAGTTTGGTTGAAAAATAATTTCTTTAACTGATAATTCAACTGTTCCATTTTTGGTTGAAAATTCAAGTATTCCAGTTAAATAGTTATCATTTCAGTTGAAAATTCATCTTTTAGGTTGGAAAAAAATTATTTGGTTGAAAGTTAAACTATTTTGTTAAAAATTAATTTTTGTCTTTTTGGTTAAAGATTCATCATTTTAATTAAAAACACATTTTTTAAGATGAAGAATAAGCTGTTTAATTGAAAACTTCTTTTTTCTTTGGATGTTTTAGGGTCGAAAATTATTTTTTTTTTTAAATTGAAAATGTAACTATTATTCCTGTTGAATATTCCATAATTTTAGTTGAAAATTAATCTCTTTGGTTAAATATTCATTATTTGACTAAAGATTTATTTCTTTAATTTTTTGTTGAAAAATAATCTTTTTTAGTCGAAAATTCGTCTCTTTTAGAAGAAATTAATCTTCTTGGTTGGAAACGAGATGGAAAATGAATCTATTCGGTCAAAAAATAAATTATTCTAGTTGATGATACATCATTTCAGTTAAAAATTTTATTTCAAAATTAATCAATTTGTTTGAAAATGTAACTATTTTTTTAAAAGTTAATTTTTTTGGTTGAAAGTAATTTTTTGAACTGAAAGTTTAACTTATTCCAATTGAAAATTCCATAGTTATAGTTTGAAATTCATCTGTTTGGTTGAACAATAATTTTTATAACTTGAAATTCAATTATTTAAGTTTCGGTTGACAATTTATCTTTTTTAGTAAAAATTAATTTTTTTGTTTTGCAAATTCAACGATTTTGGTTGAAGATTCTTTGTTTTAGTTGAAAACTCTTATGTTTGGCTTGAAAATAATACTTGTTTTAACTGAGAACGTTACTATTACATTTTAGGTTGAAAATTATTGTTTTTTGATAGCTGAAAATTCAACTATTTCGTTGAAAATGTGTCTTCTTTAATTAAAAATTCATGTATTTTGTTGAAAAATTGCTTTTTTTTGTAGAAAATTAATCCTTCTATTCGAAAATTAATCTTCTTGCTTAAAAATACACCTTTATGGTTTGAAATCTAACTATTCCAGTTGAAAATTTATAATTTCATTTGAAAATTCATCACCTCGTTGAAAATTAAACTGTTTTGTTGAAAATCTGTTTTTTATTGTTAAAAATTAATTTTTTCAACTGAAAATATTCTATTTTTTGTAAAAAATTGATATTTTTCAGTGGAAAATTAATTTTCTTTTTACAAAATTACTTTATTTTGTAATGTTTTGCTCTGTTGTGTTAAAGGATGTTTAGAATGAACGTGATATCATGGGCCCTGTTAGACTTTACTAGTACAGAAATCCTCGAGATAGTATTTATCTGAAGTTTGATAATAAAATTCACAATAATATACAGTAATATGAAAATGGTAATTTTTGATAAAAATTAGTATTAATTTGTAATTACTTGTACAATTTTCTAAAAGTGTCCTAAGTCCAGCAAAAACTTGTACTTTGCTTGTATTTTCTATTACAGTTATTTTTGTAATTTTCCATTGTTTTTGGAAAAATCGTTTTTCATCGTAAGTTTTTTTTTTCGAGAATTCACTCACTTACAAAATTTTACAATTACAAATTTAAAAAAAAATCACAATTTTTACATATTTTTAGTTTATTTTATTCAGAAAATACATTTTCTACAATGAAAATAATAATAAACAATAATACAGTACAGTGATGTGAAAATTGCAATTTTTGTAAAAAATTTGTAGTGTAAAATTTGGTAAAAGTGTCTCGAATTCTAGCAATTCACCATTGTTTTTTTCAGTTAAAAATGGTAGAAAATTATAAAATTAGCTTTACTGTAATTAATTGCTTTTTATTTTATTGGCAAATTACAGTTCCACCAGGGCTTCAGTTCTTAGAACTTAAAACTGATCTCATGTCAAATTTTTTTTCAAAAACGAAAGACACATTATGTAATTTCTTTTTAATTCTTCATTTCCAAAAAGAAATGACAGTTCCTTCGACCGAAAAATTCAGCTTTTTTTTGACGAAGATAATTTGTAAGAAATTTCTTGCATTCACATCTCCGGCTCGAAGTGAACCGGTTGCGATTGATTGCGTTGCTGAGACGAGAGCTCTGCCGACAGCGAACAGCGACAGACAGGCAGAGGGAACGCACGTGGCATACCGACCGACCGGTCAGTGCGCGGTCGCACTGCGCATGCGAATAGACAGCGCGCAGGCAGCATTTGAATTAGTTTGAAATTTAGGCGCTAGGTTTCGCATGAGTGCGTAGAAGAGCAGCCCGCGAGTCTTCTCGCAAGAGAGATGATTTTGCCAAATTATAAGAGAGGTCGAGTGGAGCACCTAAGCATACTTACCTGGCGCAGAGGCTACCGTGATCATGAAGGCGGTTCCTCCAGGGCGAGGCTTTTCCATTGCACTACGGTTAAGCTGACCCTTGCGAATATCCCTAATGTGGATATCTCGGGCGTATAATTTTTGTTAGTCGGGACTGCGTACGCGCTGTCCCGGATAAATTAATTCAAACATAAATTATCATATTTTTCATAGTTTGTTTTTTCAAATTATGTTTAAAAATATAGTAGACGTTTTCTAATTACAAAAATGTTTTTTTTTTTCTTAAATGAAATATTGTTTAGAAACAAATAAAACATTAATTTGATGTAATACTGAATGCTTTTTAAAATATATAAATTACCCGACAAAAAAATCAGTATTATCAGTTTCTTTTTAAATTGATATAATTTTTATAAGATTCTTAAGAAAATTAAAAAGAAGATATTTGAATATTTCAAATGTGCCAAAGAAGAATCTAGAAGATTTTAAAGACATTTTTTTATTTTACAGAATCTTACAAAATATTAGGAAAAATTCGAGTCTTTTTTTTAAATATTTAGGACTTTTAAAAATTTGGAAGAAATCCAAAACTAAATTTTTAGCATTATATTTTTTATTATATGTTTAAAAATATAATGGACGTTTTTTTTTTAATAAAAAACGGTTTCTTAAGATAAAGTGTTATTTGGAAATAAATAAAACAATATTTTGATGTTAACACTGAATACTTTTCAAATATTTTTTTAGTCATCACATTGAAATTACTGGCAAGAAAAGAAGTATTATCAGTTTGTTTTCAAATTTACATAATAATATCCTTTTTACGTTCCTTGAGAAAATTAAAAAAGATTTTTGAATGTTTCACATGCGTCAAAAAAAATCTAAAAGATTTTAAAGGCATTTTTAAATTTCCAAGAATCTTACAAAATATTGGGAAAAATTCTAGATTTTTTGAAAGATATTAAGGACTTTTAAAAGTCTGGAAGAAATCAAAAAATACTTTTTTATATTATTTTTAAAAATATAATGCACGTTTTTCAACAAAAACAGTTTTTTTAAGATAAAGTGTTAACTCGAAATAAATAAAACCATATTTTGATGTAACACTGAATGCCTTTCATATTTTTTTTTAGTCACAAAAATATTGAAATTACCGTCAAGAAAATAAGTATTATCAGTTTGTTTTTAAATTTATATAATTTTTATAAGATTCTTGAGAAAATTAGAAAAAGATTTTTGACTATTTCAGATGTATCAAAAAAGAATCTAGAACATTTTTAAGAATTTTTTTTATTTTGCAGGATCTTGAAATATTTTTAACTGGCTCGAATTTTTCTTAAAAATTTGAAAAATCATGAAAAATTTTAAAAAATTGCCTTAAAATCTTCCAATTTTCCCCAGGAATTTTACGAAAATTCTTTTATTGTCTTGAAACTTCACTAAATAATTTTAAAGCTTCGTAAGTGTTTGTTTGAAAATTTTTAAAATCTACATTTTGTGAAATCTTTTTGAATCTCTTCAAATCTTATAATTATATTTCCTGAATTTACTCGATTTTTTTATTGTTTAATCTTACCAAATTGAAACATTTTGATTTTAAATCTTGTACATTATTTTTCGAAATTGTAGGATATTGTGTGATGTTTTGAAATGTTTTTCAATTTTTTGAAAAGTTTACCTTTCAAAATAAAAAATCATTTAAAATTTCCCCAAGAATCTTAAGAAAATTCTTTTTTTCATATTTTCAGAATTTCTAAACCTTCTAATCTTTTAAAATTATTCAAATTTTTATGTGTTTTTTTTTCATTCTGCAAAACTAAAAAAATTGCCTCAAAATCTTTCAAAATTTTAATTTTTAATTCTTGGAAAATTTTAGAAATGTTTTGAAATGTTTTGAAATCTTTTTAAATATTATCTTTGAATTAATTTTTCAAAATAAAAAATCATTTTTATGTTTCTTCGAAACCTAATTATTTCTTCATTTTCTTGAAACCTTAAATAATCTTTTAAATATCTTTTTAAGTTTCAATTATTTTTTAACAAGAACAAGAAAATAATTATTATCATAGTGATTTTAAATTTATATAAAAATAATTTCCATAACATTCTTGAGAAAATTAAAAAAGATTTGCGAATATTTCAGATGTCAAAAAAGAATCTAGAAGATTTTAGAGAAATTCCTTTTAATTTGATAGGGTTTTACAAAATATCAGGAAATATTCGAGTTTTTTAAAAGATATTTAGGAATTCAAATTTTTCCTAAATTTTTTTTTAGAACCTGACAAGTAAAAAAAAATCCTTAAAATCTTCCAGATATTTTTGTGACATTTTTGTAAATTTTTTGAAATGTTTTTGAATTTTCTTTCAAAGTTAATTTGTTAAAATAAAAAGTCATTATGTTTTTCAGGAATCTTGAGAAAAATTTGGTTTTTCTCTGGAAACCTTCCAAAATTATTAAAAATCTTCTAATTTTTTTAAATCTTTAAAATTCTGCATTTTTTAAAATATTTTTTTCACAACTTTTCAAGTTTTAAATCATTTTCGAATCTGTTCAAAACTTCTGCAGATCTTTTAATCTGATTCGAATTTTTCCGAAAATTTTGTAACTTTGCAAACAAACAAAAAATAAAAAAATCTTCAAAACTTTAAACTAATTTTTGAAAATAAAACCTAAATTAGTTTTAATTTCACCAGAAATTAAAAAAAAAATAAAGCGCTCAATTATTTCAAAATTATAAGCTTCTACTTTTTTCGAATTCTTCAAAATATGTGGCCAAAAAATTAAAAACCGATTTATAATAATTTTTTTCAGATCAAAAATTTTGTAATTCTCATTCAAAATCCAAATATTTTGGAAGAAAGTACTTATATTTGCAAAAAATTGAAATTTTGATATTTAATTTATGTCCAAATCTGATTTTGAAAACTTATATTACTTTTTTCTTTCAACTGTAAAATTGAAATTTTTATCGCGATCCGCAGCCGAGCCTGTTCCAATTCTAGGTTAGTGCCACTTTGAGATTTTTAACTTTCACATCCATTTTCTCGAACCTGGATAACCTTTTTTTAATCAAACTTTTATGGCCTCTATTCAGCAGCACTTGGGTTTAGGAGTGGACTTTTGTTTTATCTCTTAATGGTGATTTCATTTTTATAGAATGCGTTTTCGCTCTCGGGAAAAATTCGTATAGTTTTGTACTGCTACCATTCAATTAATTTACTTTTAACTGCAAGTTTAAAAAACTTATTTTCAAAATATTTAACAACAAAAATCATTTCTGAAAATGGTGGTCCTAAGCCGGCACCCCCGGTTTCTAAGTCGGCATATAATTTTTTCCGCCGTAATGCAAGAAAAAGGGCAGGTTATGTCAGTTTTAGGAGGAATTTGAGAAATTAAAACAGATTTAAATGAAAAAACATTCAGAATATTGTCAAACTTTATTTATAGGATGGAAACATTTCTCCATCATAATAATCTGAAAACAAGCAGTCAAAACACAACCAAACAAACAAAAAAGAAACAAGAGATGAGTGACATGGAATTGAAACACAATCAAATAAAATAACACACAAATAACAACAAAAGCAACCAAAAAAGGTGCCGACATAGGAGCACCAGTTTGGTGCCGACTCAGGACCACTACGAATGTTTACACAACCTGTCATACGACAAAATGGTTAAGCCGAAAGGCGCGCCATCTCTGAGAAACGCGATGGTGCCGGCTTAACCCACAGTGCCGACTTAGGACAACTCTCCCCTAATTTGTGCACGGCCCCTAATTAAAGAATAAAGTACCATCTAGTACATCATGATTCATGATGAATAAAATGGTAATCATGTCTGGTTAAGCGATGATCGATGCAGAGTGAAATTTGGAGGGAATGTCTTGGCAATTTAGCATAAATACACTTTGGTCCAAAGCCTTTGATGTTGAAGTCAAAAGCTGTCCTCCTCCAACTTAAGAGCATGTTCGGCACCAGCGGCCCTTAATTACAAGCGACGCCACCTACTTGGCCCGGTCAAAATTTGTCTAACGTGTTGCAAAGAGAGAAGAAGAAGATGAAGAAGATGATGAAGAAGAAGAGGAAGTGGAGGAAGAAGAAGAAAACGAAAAAAAGGGATGCAATGCTTGGCTCCGAATGATCCTGTTCGAAACAGTTCGAAATAGAACAGAAAACAGGAGCAACTCGCCGGCGCGGCTTTTGCGGACGTCCGTCTAAAGTGGTCTAACTCCTCCACCTGGCAAGCAGGTCCGTTTAATGACTTCGCGACGGAAATAAGTTTTTATCCTCTCGCTAAGAAAGTGCTGCTGTCCCCTCTTTCCTCCCCTCGTTACTTCGTAATTAACCGCCTCCAGAGCGCCTCGTTCGTGCAATTCCTTTTAATTACCTTCCGTTACGCCGTCGATAAGGTAGGAGATACAGAGGAGGGACCGAGCGATTCTTTCAAGGCCCCTTTTTTGATCCTGGAATTTCTTACCAAACAGGGTGCCGAATGAAGAAAGGGGAGGTGGTGAGGACGCGCAAAAAAGTCGAGGGAGTATAATTATGATTATTGCTTCATTTACATTCAAAAGTGCTTTCATTTTTTTCGAGACTGTTAGAAGCGTAGCACTGATAGCCGATCTGCGAAATTTTTTAGAAAGAGTTTAAAAGATTTGGAAAGATTCGGAAAAATTCTAAGGGATTTAAGGGCAATCGCGAGCGTGTCACGTGATCAATTATATGGTTTATATTCGACCGCTCTATACTTTGCAAAATGTAAATATTGTTCTGAAATTTTGGGAAAGGATTCAAAAGATATAAGGGCACGTCTTTAAGGTTCATTTGAGTTTTTATTTCGTTTAAATAGTGCAATATTATTCATTTTCAGCTTGGGACGTAAGTGAGGACAGGGCTTTAGAGCCCTAGCTGAAATAGAATAAAATTAATGAAATTGCATTTTTTAAACAAAATAAATACTCAAATGGGTCAGAAGGACGTGCCCTTATATATTTTGAACAATTTCCCATAATTTTAGGACAATATATTATTTTTTCTAATTAAAAAGCCTATTAATATTCCATCGATTTTCACATTGTAAGGAATTGTCAGAGCTTACAAACGTTTTAAGGAATTTTACGACAGTTGAAGGAATTTCACAGAAAGGAATTATTATTATTCCAAAAATTTAGGGAATTTTGAGAGAATACAAAAAATTTCGAATCGCAAAAAATTTCCTAAACTTATTTACAAGGATTTTGAAAAATATCATAGGATTTAGAAGGTTTTAGGATTTTCATGGGCTTCCAAGTTATTTTTAACGAATTCCAATAGTTATACCAAATTTCTCAAAATTTTATAATATTTTTTTAAATTGCACAGAATTACACAAGAATTAAGAGATTTCATAGTGTTTCAAAGATTTGAAGAAATTTTCCAATATTTCCTAAGATTTAACCGAATTTCTGAAAAGAGTTTTAAGGTATTTTATCAGATTTTCGAGGATTCCAGTTTCAAATTTGAACCATTTTCTGAAAAATTATTTTTTTTGATTGAAAATTCATCATTTCAGTTGAAAAATTATATTTTCAGGTCGAAAATTGAATTGTTTGGTAGAAAATTTGTATTCTTTACTAGAAAATTCCACAATTTCGTAGGAAATTAAAGTATTTTATTGAAGATAAAGTTTTTGTGTTAAAAATTTATATTTTCAGTTGAAAATTCCAACTATTTCATTAAAAATAAAACTAATTTCATGAAAAGTTAACTATTTGATAGAAAATAAACTTTTTTCTTAGAAAATAATATTTTCAGGTTGAAAATTCAACTATTTAGTAGATAATTTGTCATTTTTATTTCAATATCCAACAAAATTGTTTAAAATTAATGTATTTTTAGAAAATTTATCTTTTTTGATAGAAAATTAAACTTTTTGGTGAAAAATTAATCTTTTTGGTTAAAGATTGAACTATTTGGTTAAAAATGCATCTTTTTTGGTTTGAAATTTAACTAGTTAGCTGAAAGTTGAACGACTTTGTTGAAAATTCATTTTCTTATAGATTCACCTTTTTGAATAAAATTTCATGTTTGCGATTGAGGATTAAACTATCGGTTGAAAAATCTTCGTTTTTGGTTGAACTCAACTGGTTGTAAATTTTTTTTTCTAAAAAAATTATTTTTTTTTATCTGAAAATTCAACTATTCCAAGTTTGGCTGGAAAATTATTCTTCATAAGTTAAGAAAATATAAGTTAAAAATATTTGGTACAAAATTTATCTATTTTCTCGAAAATTCATCTTTTTTGTTGAAAATTCATTTTTCTGGTTGAGGATTCAACTATTTGGTTAAAAATTCGTCTTCTTTGTTTGAATTGAAGTGGTAGAAAATTCGTTTTTTTAGTTGAAAATTAATTTTTCGAACTGAAAGTTTCACGGTTTTATTTTTGGTTAAAAAAAAATACTTTTTTAATTGAAAATTCAACTATTTGGTTTGCTATTCATCTTTTTTTTATTCAAAATTCATCTATTTGTTCTTTGGTAGTCTTTTGGTGGAAAATTCATCTTTTATGTTAGAAAAGTAATCTTTTTTGGTTGAAAATGAACTTTTTTTATTGAAAACTCAACTGTGTTCGAAAAGGTTTGTCTCTTTGGCTAGAAAATTTAACTATATATGGTTAAAAGTTCAATTTTTGTTTTTGAAAATGCGTCCCTTTTACTTAAAAGTTTAACTATTTTGTTGTTAATGCAACTATTTGGCTTAAAATTAATTTCCTGTTGTTGAAAATTCGCCTTTTTGGGTTGAAAATTTATCTTTTTCGGTAGAAAATCTTTTTTGTTTGGAAAATTTAACTATTTTGTTGAAATAGTTTGATAGAAAATAAACGTTTATGTATTTAAGTAAACGATTTCAAACGATTTGCAGAAAAAAGAATGTTCAAATTCAAACAGATTCTGATTTGAAACAAGGAATGAGTCAGCACCAAACAGTTTGTCCTGAGTCGGCACCTTTTTGTTGTTGCTACTCTTATTATTTGTGTTTTATTTTATTTTGTTGTATTTCAAATCCATGCCACTCGTCTCTTGTTGTTTTTTTTGCTTGTGTTTTGACTGCATGTTGCTTGTCTCTGGTAGATGTCCATCCCATAAAAAAAGTTTTACAATATTCTACATGTATTTTCATTGTAAATGGTTTAAATTTATCCATTTTCTCCTAAAGCTTACATAACTTGCTCTTTTTCTTGCATTCGAGCGGAAAAAATTATATGCTGACTCATGACCAGGGGGTGCCAGCCTAGGACCACCTTTTTGAGAAATAGCAAAAAACGACTTTTTCACTTTGGGCTGCATTGCAACCGCAAAAATCACTCCACACTGCTCCGAGCGACATAGAATTGTAGATAAAAGATCGTGGTATCTGACCAAAAACAATAAAGCACCATTAAACCCGGTTTTCCTTCTGTTTTCGACAAAAACTCTTACTGTGCCGACTTAGGACCACTCTCCTCTATATATAAAATAATTAATTTAATTTGATCAATAGTAAAGACACTATGCGTGTTCGTAAATAAAAATAAAAAATTAATTTTTTCCTTTTGTTTTAGCTCTTAATTGATGATTACCCACTGTAGGGAATTATCCCCTATCCAAGAAAACAGTTCTTGTGCTTGAAGACATTTTTTTTTTCTGTGTGCCGTAATAGAAATCTCAATTGATTTCATAATCTCTTAACGACTCATCTATATAAAATTATCAAGTGAGGAAATCAATAAATAGAGAGGTCTCTTGAAACGATATTTTAAATCCATGTTCCTCAATTCCTATCATTTCTCTGATGATGAGATAATCATGAAGAAAGTCGACCAACAGAATTTATGCAATGAAGATAAGTTTACCTTCACCTGCTTGATCAAACCAAGTTTAATTCTCTCAATTCATCTGTCAGTGAGCAAATATTTTCTGATCGATCGCCTGTCATTATTTCATCGCATACGATCGCAAGAGTGAAGTTCGCGAATTCACTGGACACGAGATCGTGATTCGCAGATTTGATTGGTCATTGATTTTTTGCAATAAGGATTATTTCCGCTGACAAGATTTTGCCTTGAGCTGGTTAGTCATAATTTTATCTGCTTTATCACTTTAATGGAAGTTTGCATTATATTTTCCAATTCAAGTACAGTGCTTCTCTGTTTTCCAGAGTGACCACTCACCATCTTCGTTAAAATATCGAGGTTCATTTTATATTTAAGATTTTTTCGAAAATGAATGTTCCTTCTGTCCTAAGTCGGCACAGTAAGAGCTTTTGTCGAAAACAGAGGGTAAACAGGGTTTAATGACACTTTAATGTCTTTGGTCAGATACCACGATTCCTTATCCACAATTCTATGTCGTTCGGAGCAGTGTGGAGTGATTTTTGCGATCGAAATGCAGCAGTAGATTTTTGCTATTTCTCGAAATGGTCGTCCTAAGCCGGCACCCCCTGGTCCTGAGTGGGCATATAATTTTTTTCAACTCAAATGCTAGCACAAGGGCAGGTTATGTATGTCTCAGGAGGGAATGGACAAATTTAAACCATACACAATGAAAAAACTTATAGATTATTTTCAAACTTTATTTACAGGGTGGAAACATTTCTCCATTACAATAATAAAAATCGACAAAACATGAAACTCAAAATGGAAGAAATAAATTAAGATCAAAATAGATGATCACTAGCTCGATCGAGTGACATTCAATTAAAACACAACGAAATAAAATGAAACACAAATAACAACAAAAGAAACAAAGAAAAGGTGCCGACTCAGGACCACTACTATTACGCACACGAAACAAATCTGAATGAAAAATCGACTTTATCAGGGAAAGCACACAGAACACAGGAACCAACACACTTAATCGATTGAACTTTTCAAAATGTTTACACATCTGTAGCTGCCGAGCGAAAACTAGAATTAAATTAAATTAAATTAATTTATTAAAAGTAAATTACGTCCATGTCTACCAACCTGTTACACGACAAAATAATTTTAGCCGACATGCGTCCCATCTCTGAGAAACGCGAGGGTGCCGACTTAACCCACAGTGCCGACCTAGGACCACCCTCCCCTATAACAAAATTAAATATAAAATTTACCCACTTCCGGTCATTTCGAGGACGAAAGTATAATGTGACGCAGAATTCCTCTTTTTTCCCTGTTTAAAAAAAATTCTTCTTTTCCTCGTCTTTTCGCCTAAATGAGAACGGATTTAATAGAATCCAATAAGATAATCCAACTATTTTTTTATTTAAAGTTAATTATTTTGAATTGAAAAGTCCACTATTATATTACTTGTTAAGAATCATCTCTTTCGCTTAAAAATTCTATTTTTCAGTTAAAAATTGTGTAATGTTATTTTGAGTGTTTAAATTTTGTTGAAATTTCAACTGTTTTGTTTAAAAAACATTTTTTTTAGTCAAAAATTCAACTGTTTCGTTAAATATTCTTCTTTTTGGATAGAAAATTGGTCCTTTTGGATCGAATAGTATCAACTATCACATTTTCGATAGAAAATTATATTTTTTTGGTTGAAAATAAAATTGCTTGGTTGAAATTATTTGTTAAAAATTAATTATTTTTGTAGAAAATGTATAATATTAGCTGAAAATTAATCAATCTGGCTCAAAACTCAACCATTTTGTTAAAAATTCGCTTTTCTTATTAAAAATTAATTTTTTAACTAAAAATTCAACTGGTTGGATAAAAGTTTAATTGTTTGGTTGTCATTTTTTTTGGTTTAAAGTGCATTCTTTTTTATTGAAAAGTCTACTATTATATTTTTGGTTTAGAATTCATTTTTTTGGTTACAAATTTTATTATTTGCATGAAAAATTTAATTATTTTATTAAAGTTCAAATATTTTGTCAAAAAATCATCTTTTTGGGTGAAAGTTAAATTTTTTGGTTCAAAATAAACTTTTTTTCAGAAAACTCACTTTTCTGGATTGAAAATTCAATTGTTTTGTACAAAATAATTTTTTACAAAGTAGTTGAATTTTTAACCAAGGCGATTAATTTTCTATCAAAAAGGAGGATTCTTAAGAAATTATGTAAATTTTTAACTAAATGGCTTAATTTGAAAACTGAAAAAGATCAATTTTGAACCACAAATGAAATAATCAAATTTTCCTTCAAAAAAAATTATTTTCAATGAAGGCAAACTAATTTTCTACAAAATAGTTGAATTTTCTATCGAATAGTTGAATTTTTAAGCCAAATAGATGAATTTTCTGAAATTATTATTTTCATAATTTTAGCTGACAATTAATTAATCTATTTGGTTCAAAAGTCAACTATTTTGTTGAAAATTCGTTTTTTTGATGTTAAAAATTAATTTTTCAAACTGAAAATTTAACTGTTCGGGTAAAATTTTAATTGTTTGGTGGAGAATTAACTCTTTTTTTTTATTCTGGATTAAAAATTCGACTGGTTTTTAGAAAATTCATCTTTTTAGCTTAAAAATTCAACAGTTTGATAGAAAATTTAACAGTTTTTCAGAAAATTAATTTTCATTATAGAAAATTAATTTTTAAAACGGAAAATTTGACCATTTCATTTGTGGTTAAAAATTGATCTTTTTTAGTATAAAAATTAAACCATTTCGTTGAAAATTTACATAATTGGTTTCAAATCCAACTTTTTTAAAGGAAATAATTGTCTCATTTGAAAATTATACCATTTTGTAGACTCTAAGTTTGTTTTTATGGAAAATTAATTTTTTGAAATGAAAATTTAACTATTCCAATTTTTGGTTAAAAATTGACTTTTCCATTTTTTGGTTGAAAAATGATTATTCCATTTTTTTGGTTAAAAATTTATTATTTCATTTTTTGGTTAGCAAATGATTATTCCACTCTTTGGTTAAAAATTGATTATTTAATTTTTTGGTTAAAAATGTACTATTCCATTTCTTGGTTAAAAATTGATTATTCCATTTTTTTTTGTTAAAAATTGATTATTTCATTTTGGTTGAAAATTTACTATTACATTTCTTGGCTAAGAATTGATTATTCCATTTTTTGCTTGAAAATTGACCATTTCATTTTTTGGTTAAAATTTGATTATTCCATTTTTTTGTTAAAAATTGATTATTTCATTTTTGGTTAAAAATGTACTATTCCATTTCTTGGTTAAAAATGGACTGTTTCATTTTTTGCTTGAAAATTGACCATTCCATTTTTTGGTTAAAATTTTATTATTCCATTTTTTGGTTAAAAATTGATTATTTCATTTTTTGGTTGAAAATGTACTATTCCATTTCTTGGTTAAAAATTGATTATTCCATTTTTTTTTAAAATTGATTATTTCATTTTGTTTGAAAATTTACTATTACATTTCTTGGTTAAGAATTGACTATTCCATTTTTTACTTGAAAATTGATCATTCCATTTTTTGGTTAAAAATTGATTATTTGATTTTTTTTGTTAAAAATTCACTACTGCAATTTTTGGTTAAAAATTGAGTATTCCATTTTTTGGTTAAAAATGGATTATTTCATTTTTTGGTTAAGAATTTACTATTCCATTTCTTGGTCAAAAATGTACTATTCCATTTTTTTGGGTAAAAATTGACTATTCAATTTTTTTGGTTAAAAATTGACTATTCAATTTTTTGGTTAAAAATTGGTTATTCCATTTTTTGGTTAAAAATTGATTATTTCATTTTTTTGTTAAAAATTGACTGTTCCATTTCTTGATTAAAATTTATTTTTCCATTGTTTGGTAAAAAATGGATTATTCCATTTTTGTGTTAAAAATTCACTATTCCATTCCTTGTTTAAAAATTGACTATTCAATTTTTTGGTTAAAACTTGATCTTTTTTCGTTTAAAAATATAACCATTTGGTTGAAAATTGATGTAACTTCTGGAAAATACGTCTTTTTTAAATTAAAATAATCTTCTTGGTTGAAAATGCAACTATTTGTTTAAAAATGTATGTAATTTGTTGAAAATTCGTTCTTTTTGGCGAAGAATAATGATTCTTGAATGAAAATTTAACTTTTTGGTTTGAAATTAATCTAGTTAGTTGAAAATTCATCTTTTTTGGTGAAAAATTAATCTTCTGTGCTAAAAATTCAACTATTTGGTTAAAAATATATCTATTTTGTTAAGAATCCATCTTGTTTAATATAAAATCAATCTTATTTATTGAAAATTCATCTTATTGGTTCGAAATTCAATTATTTGGTTGTGAACTTAACTATTTGCTTGAAAATTGATCTACTTTGTTAATAATTCACGAAAAAAATTGAGTCTTAAAAAAAGTTTCAAAATAGTGACTGTTTCATACCGCAAAAGGCAACTTTTCTGTATGGTATCAACTCGATCTAAAAAGAATTGCTATTTTTGACTGTTTAGTTTAATTAACAATAATTTTTTATGAAGCCCTTCACTTTTGAGATATCAAATTTGTTTCGACAATATTAAATTGAAAAACCATTAAATTCTTCTTGAAAGTCCAGACAAATGATTTAAAAAATAAGCAATCAGAAAGATCCGTTAAAATCAAAAAAGTAGGACGTTATTTTTTTCGCGCATAAATCTATCATTCAAGCCCTGCATTAGCCTTTATGAATGAAGTCTTTATATTGATCCCGAGCTTATTTAGCAGAAATTACGACTTCGTATAAGACCGCTCGCTCGCGAGATTCACAGTTTTTTATTATCTTATGAATAATGCATAATACCCAAGAAAAAGTAAAAATAGAACGTAGTATGCAAAATTAATTTTCCATAGATGGAGGGTTTTCTCTAACAAAATAAAAAAATGGATACTTTCAATATTTTTCAAGCTTATATTTCTGTATTACCGAAAATCTTATTTTCATTATGTAATTTAAAAAAAAATTTTCCAAGTAGATAGTTATTCAATAATTAAGAATAATCATCGAAAGTTTGTCAATACAATCCACGCGTCTCGAAGACGCGAACAATGACATCGAATTCAGTACTTTTATATTCCCGATATAAAAAAATCCTTTCCTAAACAAAGAATATAATTTTGTTAACAAATTTGAAAACGATTTTAGTAAATTATGGCACATCATGAAAGGCTCTTAATTTGGACAATCGATGCGTCTCGAAGACGCGAACAAATATGTTTTATACATTACTGTTGCATTTGGCAAAAAAAAAATTATTTTCTATTAAAAAATACGAATTTTCAACCAAATACATTAATTTTCAACCAAATAGTTGTATTTTCAATGAGAAAAGATCAATTTTCAATGTAAAATATCAATTTCAAACCAAAAATGGAAAAGTTAATTTTCAACTGTAACAAATTGATTTGTAACCAACCAGTTGCATTTTTAACCAAAAAAGATTAAATTGAAAAGTCTTCTAATATACTTTTCGTTGTGAATTCTCCTTTTTTGGTTAAAAACTGGATTATTTGGTTAAAAGATTGATTATTTTGTTGAAATTCCAATTTTTTTAAAAAGCCTTCTCTTTTAGCAGAAATGTCATTTTTTGGTTAATTTTTATTATTATCAACGCACAATTTTTTTTACTTTAAATTGAAATCTTTGTTGGTTGAACAAAATTTTATTAAAATGAACTAAAAAAATTCAAATAATTTAAAAAAAGAGGAATCCAAAAAAAGCTAAACTCGGAAAATTCAAGAAGATCTCAATTATAGCTCAATTATTTATACAATGAAAGAAAAAATAAATAAAAATCCAACTCTAACAAAAAATGCCTTCGACATATTAGGCTGTCACCATCTTAAGCCTGAGACGTTCCACGCTTTTATTTCTAGTTACATTATTATTATTATTATTATATTATTATTATTATTTCAAGCCCTCTTTTCCTAAGAAATTATTTTTTGTTTCATTTTATTACATTTAAATAAAAGCTTGTTTTTTAACAAGCTTTCTTTAATAATTGGAAATAATAATCAAATACGCAAAGCCTCAAGGCAATTTTGTAAAAAAAAAAACGATAAAAATCCTTTTCAAATGCATAATCACACTACTTTGATATAACTAACCTACCCAACGCAACAGCAGCAGTTGGCATCGTTTTTTCCCTCTAATTAAAATTTCCATTCAACTGAATTATATTTCTAATTAAAACACCTTCGAATTGAAAGTTTCTAGTGTGGTAAATCCTTTGAAATTAAATTGGTGGAATAATTCACTGGCGAATAAATTGCAAAATAAAGACTGAGACTAGGGTCGAGGGATTTTGGGGGAGGAGGTGAGGTCGTGTGAGAATCTCGAGGGTGGATAGCCGATGGTTGCAGTGGGTTTTTTGACTTTTTTCTGGGACTTTTTCACTCTCACTCGGTAAAACTAAAACCAGTTTCGTCGGAGTAAGCTGTGGGGGCTAAGGGGAAGATTTATCGAGCGTGCGTTCTCAAATGAGCGTGCGAGCGAGCAGCGAGCAAACGGACTTCTCATTGAGCGAGGCGAGCCTGCTTGTCATCGCGGATAGCGGTGCCAATGCACACGTGTCTACGTGTCTGCGATGTAGTTATTACAGATCACGAGAAGGCCTACTATTTATTTTCAAACTCGGCAGACTTGCATGAAAGGGGTTGGCCGACTAGAAAACCAAAGAAAACAGAAATATCTTCCAACATGTGCTCAAAAATAACCCACAACAATCTTCAAAACGATAACAACGAGAGGAAACATTTAATAATGGTTGGAATTAGAACGAAAATCTCTAGCTTCTAGCTCTTCTTGAATTTCCCGTATTTAGCTCTTTCTGAATTTTCTACGTCAAGCTCTTTTTGAATTTCCCGCTTCAAGTTCTTTTTGAATTTCCTGCATGTAGCTCTTCTTGAAGTTACTACGTCAAGCTCTTTTTTTATTTCCCGCGTCAAGCTCTTTCTGAATTTCCCGCGCTTAGCTCTTTTTAAGTTGCCCGTGTCAGGCTCTCTTTAAATTTCCCGATATTAGCTGTTTTTAAATTTCCAACGTCAAGCTCTTTTTGAATTTCCAGCCTCAAGCTCTTTTGAAATTTCCAGATTCAAGCTGTTTTTAAATTTTCCGAATTTAGCTCTTTTTAAATTTCCCGCGTCAAGCTCTTTTTAAAATTTCCGCATTAGGCTCTTTTTAAATTTCCCGCGTCAAACTCATTTTGAATTTCCCGCGTTACCTCTTTTTGAATTTTCCGCATATAGCTCTTTTTGAATTTCCCGCGTCAAGCTCTATTTGAATTTTCCGCATTTAGATGTTCTTGAATCTCCTGAGTTTGGCTTTTTTCATTTCCCGCGTCTAGCTCTTTTTGAATTTCCTGCGTCAAGCTCCTTTTAAATTTCACTCATGTAGCTCTTCTTGAATTCACTGCGTCAAGCTCTTTTTTTATTTCCTGCGTCAAGCTCTTTTTGAATTTCCCGCGTTTAGCTCGTTTATAATTTCCCGCGTCAAGTTCTATTTGAATTTTTCGCATTTAGATCTTCTTGAATCTCTCTTTTTGAATTTCCTGCGTCAAGCTCCTTTTCAATTTCCCGCATGAAGATCTTCTTGAATTTACCGCGTCAAGCTCTTTTTTAATTTCCGGCCTCAAGCTCTTTTTGACTTTCCCGCGCTTAGCTCTTTTTAAGTTGCCCGTGTCAGGCTCTCTTTAAATTTCCCGAGTTTAGCTCTTTTTAAATTTCCAGGCTCAAGCTCTTTTTGAATTTCCCGCGTCAAGCTCTTTTAAAATTTCTCTCGTCAAGCTGTTTTTAAATTTTCCGAATTGAGCTCTTTTTAAATTTCCCGCGTCAAACTCTTTTTCAATTATCCGCATTAAGCTCTTTTTAAATTTCCCGCGTCAAGCTTTTTGAATTTTCCTCGATAATTTTTTTTTAATTTTCTGCATTTAGCTCTTCCTGAATTTCCCAGGATTAACTTTATTTCAATTTACTGCGTCAAGCTCTTTTTGAATGTCCCGTGTTTACCTCTTTTTGAATTTCACGCGTCTAGTTCATTTTTTATTTCCTGCGTCAAGCTCTTTTTGAATTTTCCGCATTTAGCTCTTTCTGAAATTACTGCGTCTAGCTCTTTTTGAATTTCCCGCGTTTACCTCTTTTTGAATTTCCCGCTTCTAGCTCTTTTTGAATTTCCGGCATTTAGCTCTTTTTAAATTTCCCGGCTTCGATGCTTGAACTGTCAACTGATTAATTTGCAACGCGGGTTTTTGTATAAACTTTACGGTTGTATAGTTTCATAGGCCAAATGAAAAGTTTCATGTATCATGGCGGGAAAATTTAAAATCATAAAAAATTGTATTTAATTTTGAAAAAAAAAATCGTGAAAATGAAAATCAGTATAGATATCAGTAAAGAAATAAATAATGTTAAACTTTTAAAAAAGTTGCAAACATTTTCAAAGATTTTAAGGGATTTTAGGATTTTCTAGAGATTTGCAATTAGTTCCACAAATTGCTAGGAATTTTCACAGATTTGAAACATTTCAAGGGATTTCAGTGGATTTTAATGATTTCCAAAGGTTTCCAGGGATTTTATGGGGATCCAAATGATTTCAAGAGATTTCGAATAGTTTCCGTGGATTGTAAGGCTTTTTAAAGGATTTTACGGCATTGTGAAAGATTCTTATGATTTTAAGGTATTTTAAAATATCTTAACAAATTTTAGGTTATTTATTTAATTATTATTATTTATTTATTTCTACTGATGTGTACGTGTTTTTTACAGAACTTTAATGAATACATTTAATTCATTTTCAAGGGATTTAAAATAATTGAAACAGATTTCGAGGGACATTCACAGATTTTAAGGTTTACAAAAAGATTTTATGGGATTTCAAAAGATTTATAAAGATTTTAAGGGATTTTGAAACATTTCAAGGGAATTTTGAGAAATTCCAAGATTTTCAAATTATTATTATTTTAACATATTTCAAAGAATTTCAAAGCATTCATAAAATTTCAAGGTACATATTTCTAAGATTTCTAAGGATTTTAACGGGGTTTACAGAACTTTAAAGCATAAATTTAATTTATTTTATATTCAAGTGATTTTAAATCATTTAATCGATTTTGAGGGACTTTCACAGATTTTGAAGTTTTTAAAAAGATTTTATGGGATTCTAAAAGTTTTTCAAACATTTCAAAAGATTTCAAGAGATTTTAGCACATATTTTCGCGAATTTCAAGGAATTTTTCACAATTTTAAAACATTTCAAGGGATTTTACAGGATTTCAAAGATTCCTAAAGATTTTTGAGAATTTCAATGCATTTTAAAAATTTCAAGTAGTTTTTAAGATTTCTAGAGATTATAAACAGTTTTTTTTTAAACTTCAATAAATACATTGAATTGAATTTATTATTAAGGGATATGAAATAATTTAAACGGATTGCGAGGGACTTTCCCAAATTTTAAGGGTTTACAAATATTTTATGGGATTTTTAAAGATTTCCAAATTTTTCCTAACATTTTAAGGAATTTTGAAGAGATTTTGAAGTATTTCACCGAATTTCAAGGAATTTCGAAAGATTTTGAAACATTTCAAGTATTTTAGAGGATTTGAAAGATTTCAAATGATTTCCATGGATTTTACGACTTTTCACCTAATTTTACGGGATTCCATAAGATTTCAAGGTATTTAAACTAATTTCAAACAATTTCAAGCCAATTAGAAAATTTCAAGAGATTTCAAATCATTTTGAGGATTTCCAGGGATTTCAAAGGATTTAAAAAAAAAGGAAACTTCAAGGGATTTCTAGCGATTTCAAATATTTTAAGGGAGTTTTGGGATTTTAAAGAATCTCACAAGATTTAAAGAATATTATTGAATCTCCAAGGATTTCAAGGGATTTCAATCATTTCTAGGGATTTTAACGGGTTTTTTTTAGAGAGCTTGAACGAAAACGTTTAAATTAATTGATATTCAAGTGATTTCAAATTATTTCTACTTATTTTAACAAAAAAGATTCCAAAGAATTTCAAGAGATTCAAACTTTTTCAAGTGATATAGCTATTTTAAATATTTGAGGGCCTTGAAGGAATTCTAAACGGGTTGAAATGATTCTCATCAATTTCAATAACATTTCAAGCAATTTTAAATTATATCAAATAAAATTAATGATAGCGAATAATATTAAATAAATAAAAAAAATAAATTTTTGAGAACAGAAATCCTTCCTTCGTAGTTTGTCTACTTTTTACATTAATTCCTTCAAAAGTTTTGTAATAATTATTCCAATGCTGATTATCCTACAATTTCTTTCCATATAATGATTAACTTCCTATAAATTATTATTATTATACCATGTTCATCCCAGAACGCTGCTCCGACCCAGGTCCTGAGTCGGCACCAACCAGTTGGTCCTGAGTTGGCATTGGCATCAAACAGGTGATCCCGAGTCGGCACCTTTTTTTGTTGCTTTTGTTATTTGTGTGTTATTTTATTTTGTTGTGTCTCAATTCCATGTTACTCGTCTCTTGTTGGTTTTTTGTTTTGTTTGGTTGTGTTTTTACTGCTACTGGTTTTTCAAGCAGAAAAAATTATGTGCTGACTCATGACCAGAGAGTGCCAAAAAAATCGTACTGTGCCGACTTAGGACCAGTCTTCCCTATATAACTAAACTAAACTAAACTAAACAACATGTTTGTTCCACAAAACTGCTCCGACCTAGGTCGCTGATCAATCTCCTAGCAATCACCCCAGGCGAAGAGCTTTACAAAGTCACCATGTATACTCATTTCCCTAATGCAAAATAATAACAACGGGAGGAAGCATTAAATTTTGTATATAATAATAGTCGTAAATATAACATAAATCTTCATTTCTAATGAGAAAATGAAACATATTTCCCATTTGTACTGTTCAGCTATAAATGGGATGATTGATAATCAATTAGGAAGGCATATTTCTTGCAGAGAGTAAAGAATTTAATTGAATTTGCTCATAATCGCTGGAGATATTATACAGTGCAGAACAGAAAATGATGTTATTTTAATGATTAGTGAAATAGAAGGAGGAAGTCATCACACTATCTGCCCTTTTTCTCATTTTACGACCCAGAGCTTGAAGAATGAAGTCTGAGAGTCCTGCACGTGCAAATACGTGGGCGTCCACATTTTCGCGTCGTTATTCATATCTTCGTATTTGCGAGACGTCTATTTATTTCAATTCTAAAAAACAACGAGATGCTGAATGAAGCGGTAAATCGAAGTAATAAAGGAACCGACGGAAACAACCTTACGAACAAATATTACAGGAAAATCAGTACAGGCACAGAAATGGTTCAAAATTCAAATCTTTTTTAGTTAAAATAACAATTGTTATATTATTCGTTGAGAATTTATCTTTCTTTATTAAAAATTTATCAACTTCTATTTTGTTGAAGATACAATTATTTTCTTAGAAGATCAATTACTTAGTTGAAAATTGAATCACTTTGTTGGAAATTTCAATATTTTTTGGAAAATTCGAATATTTTGTTGAACACTTGTCTTTTTGGTTTGAAAATTTAACTATTTGATTGGAAACGCTCCTGTTTTTGGTAAAAGCAATAAAAAAATTAAATTTAAGTCCGTCTCGATACATTAATGACCAATATTATCCGCAAAGAATGCAGCAGTTGCATTTTCAACCAAATAGTTAGATTTTCACTTTTGAATTTAAAAACAAAAAAAGTTCATTTTCATCGAAGGGAGATGAATTTTCAACTAAGAAAGATTACTTTTCAACCATAAAAGATGAATTTTCAATCCAAAAGGACGAATTTTCAACAGAACATTTAAATTTTCGTCCGAAAAGGATGACTAACAAAATAGTCAAATTTTCAACAAACTAATTAAACTTTCGACAAAATAGTACAATTTTTACCTTATGGTTGATTCTTTCTACCTACGAAGATGAATTTTTAACTCCGAATATTAAGTTTTCTACCAAAAGACGAATTAAAAAAAAAAATTAATGAATTTTTGGCAAAAAAAGATAAGTTTTTACACAAAAATTGAACAGTTAAGTTTGTAGTTAAAAAAGTTATTTTTAACAAAAGAAACACGAACTATCAACCAGTTAAATTCAACGAAAAAAGACGAATTTTTATCAAAATAGTTCAGTTTTCAGACTAAAAAGTCGAATTTTCTAGAAAACAGTGAATTTTCATCAAAATAGTTGAATTTTCAACTAAAAAAGATAAATTTTCAACCAAAAGTAAAATCGTTTAGTTTCAGTTAAAAAAACTAACTTTCAAACAGTTCAATTTTACTAAAAAAGACAAATTTTTAAAATAATAAATCAATCCTCAACCAAATTCATGAATTTTCAACAAATAAGATTAATTTTCTAGCCAAACTGATCAATTTTCAAAACAAACAAAAAACATGAATTTCCTACCAAATAGTTGAATTTTCAACTTACAAGGGAAAAATGTTCATCAAAAAATGGAATAGCTAACAAAAAAATGAATGCCCAAAAAAATAATTAAATTTTCATATAAATATATTAATTTTTTACCAACTTTTCGAATTTATAGGCTAAAAGGCGAATTTTCCAAAAGAAGCTGAATTTTCAAGTTGAAAATATGAATTGAAAAAAAAGGTTATTTACCACCAAATAGTAGAATTTTCAAATAAAATTATGAATCTTCAACCAAAA
>CAKNXH010083207.1:0-27725 GCA_932178445.1 Andricus quercusramuli
ATTCCAATTGAATCTTTCATAGTTTTGGTTGAAAATTCATCTGTTCGTTTGAAAATTAATTTATTCAACTTTCGGTTAACAATTTATCTTTTTTAGTAAAAATTAATTTGTTGTTGTTGAAAATTCCACAATTACAGTTGAAGATTCATTGTTTCAGTTGAAAAATCATCTTTTTGATTTAAAATTCAACTATTCCAATTGAAGATTCATCATTTTAGTTGAAAATTCATCACTTAGTTTGAAAATAGAACTATTTTCTTGGAAATCCATTATTTTTGGTTGGAAATTAATTTTTCGAATTAAAAGTTGAATTATTCCATTTTTTGCTAAAAATTTGTATTTTTAGTGCAAAATATAAGCATTTGTTTCAAAATTCATTTATTTTGCAATTTTGTGGCCTGTTGTGTTAAAGAATGTTTAGAATGAACGTCATGACTTAAAATAAATGTTTGCGTTTAGCGGCAAGTATGAAAAAGTTACTTTTAGTTGACCGTAAAATTTGAAAAACATGACCGGGAAAAACCGGGAAATGGCCTGGAATTTGAAATCGTCAGCTGAATCGCCATGGGTGGAAACTGCGTCTTTTTTGGTAAAAACACCTTTCTTTTTGGTTGCTTTTTCCTGCATTATTGTTACTCTCCGGTTAATTTTTTGAGAGAAGTATGATTACTATTTTACTATTTTTTGAAGCTTGAGCAGTTCCGAGCCCCGTGAAACATATTCCGGACGCGTCTTCCTTAGATATTCGCTTCACGAGCTGAGGCATCAATTCGATAAGATCAATAAAATTTTCAAGCTCAGATGCGTTCCTGGCACCGACATTTAATAAAACTTGATGATATACATCACAATCGATGAATCATCAATGATTAAAACTAGCTTTCCTTCTGATTACAGATGGAGAACGGAGCCTACGAGGATGAGCCATCGTCCAGAAAGTTACATCCTCGCCACTCCCTCGAGGAGACGCCTCGGGCGCCCCTAAGAAAGCTCATCCGTCCAACTGAATTATTTCGCATGGATTCCTCCACGAGTCCCGACTCCCACATCTACGAGGACATCACTTCCGGCGCCTCAGCGGGAAATTCCCCCTTTCGGTCATCCTCAGAAGCGCGAGTGCCGGAACCGTCTCGACCAGAAATTCCATCCTCGAATCGGCACCCCATCCCGGAAAATCGGTATTACTCAAATTCCGAAATTGAACGAGATTCCTTAAATGCATTTCATCGAAATCTCACCCTCCCACTGAGAAGGGCCAACCCTCTGAGAGACAGTGTCGAAAGCGTGATCAGCTCTTCCGTCCGCGTGACCAGCAGAGAAAGGATTCGAGCCGGTCCCGCAATTTGTGAGAATGGTCCCGCAATCGATGAAAACTCGAGGTACACTTCCGGTCCCATAGCAGAAGTTCACAGCGAGCAGAGACACGCGAAAAGACGTCGGAAAAAGGACTGCAAACACTGCAAAAATCGTACCAATTCCGGATTTTCTTCTGCAAGTGAAGTGGCTCCAGTGGATGTGCCCTGCAGTGACCGATTGTACGAAGAAAATGAGTTTGGGGTGGAGCAAGACCGGAATGGGAAATCGAGGCTCGGGATTGAACCAATTTTTCACCTTCCCGAGGGCAGATTGCCGAGTTTTTGCAGCTCGAGATGTGAAAAAACGGGGAGAACGGGCAGTGTTTATTGTATCTCGAACAATGTTAATGTTAGTGGTAATGTTCAGGGTAATGGGCAGGGTAATGTGAAAACCTTGAACTATGACAAGAACGACATAGAGGCTCGGCTCGCCCACGTTGAGGTCTGCGAGGACAAGGCCCTCATTACCCCGCCGAAGAACAGTCGGGCTGGGATGAAGGTGAACTCTATCTACGCGCAGGAACACTGGCATACCAAGGACGCGCCGATCTTCCTTACCGACGTTAAGGAACAAAGTCCCTTTCAGGTGAGACTGGCGATGCACGATTTCTTTTGTCTGCAGGTGCGGCACTCGACTTTTCTCTCGGGCGATGCTCTTGAAAAAATTACGACCGAGTCGTATCACCTTTCTGAGCCGAGCTGGCTTAGGGAGGATGCATCACTTCTTTTGTGGATGCATGTCCTTGCAGAGGAAAAAAACTGGAAGTGAAGGAAATTTGTTGTACATTTTGGACTGAGCAGGTTCTTTTCTCGCTTTTCTTCACCTATAATGCTCGAATTTATGGGGATTAGTTGCGAGCATTGGATTCGGGAGTTTAGGGGGATAATGGGGAGTAATCATCAGGGTGGCGACTTGACCTGGGAACCGTGAAAAGACCGGGAATTTTATTGAAAGACCGGAAATTTACTTCTGATCGTAGCAAAATTCAAATTTTTCATCATTTTAATCATTTTTGTCAATTTAGAAAAGTGACTTTATCTACGTTTGCATGCGTGTGTTTATTATGCTACGGATTTATTTATTATTTTACGGTTTACGGATCTTAGATTTTTCAGATTATCAGTTTACTCTGATTGAATTATAATTTATTATTATTCAAGAATGCTTATTTTTGTTGATTTTGTTCCATTATAAAAAAAAACCTTTTGTAAATTTTCTGCTCATTTATCTGACTTGGAATATGCTATTTTTGAGGATAATTATCGTTTTCATTTTAGGACAGGAGTTTCGGTAAAGAAATATAATTGAAATTCAAGAATTCTGAATCAGACCAAAATCAAATTCAAAATTTCATTCAACGTCCAATAATCAATTCAATATAAAGAATTTTTCTTTCCTCTTTTTTATTTTAGTCCGAAGAAACAAATTTTTTTTGTTTTCTTTTTTTAGGAATTGCAATAGGAGCATTTTGTGGTGGTTGTCCAAATTTTATCATTGAATTCTTGTTTTATTTTCAGGAATTCTTTATATAAAAATATAATTTCACTAGGAACAGACAATTTTTCACATTGAACGAGAATTTGAAAAAAAAAATATATTATTCGGATTTAGGAGAAAGGAATTTGAAAAAATCCCTCTTTCAAGTCAGAATTCGTCAGAATTTTTAAGTCCCCCCTTCAAAATTTCAGATAAAGAAAGTATTTCAAGCAGTTTTTAGAGTAGAAGTAATATTTCAAAGTAGAAATATTTCTCAGTTATAATAGACATTTTTTTTACATCGTTCCGAATTCATCTTTTTTTTAGTTAAGAATTCAACTACTTGGTTAAAAGTTAGACTTTTGTTAAAAATTGATTTTTTTCAGTTGAAGATTAATTTGTCAAACTGAAAATTCAAATATTTGTTGAAAATTAAACTGTTTGTTGGAAAATTAACTTTTTTGCTGAATATTCATATTTTTTAGTTACAAATTCAACTGCATTGTAGAAAATTCATCTTTTTGGTATGCAACTTTAACAATTTAGTGAAAAATTAAACTACATAGTTTTTAGAAAATTCAACTTTTTGCAGAAAATTAATTTTCCTTTGTTGAGAATTGAGAGAATTGAGAGTTAAAAGTTAGTCTTTTGTTGAAAATTATTTTCTTTTTTTGGTTAAAGATTCATAAGTTTTAATTTAAAATTCATCTCTGGTTGAAAATGTAACTTCTCTGTTGAAAATAAATTCATCTTTTTTTCATGAAAATTCAACTATTTGGTTGAAAATTAATATTTGCATTTAAAAATTAAACTTTTTTTTTTTACTTTATGTATTTTGTGGAAAATTCGTATTTTTTGTACAAAATTAATCTTTATGGTTGAAAATTCATAATTTAAATTAAAAATTCATCAGTTCGGTTGAAAATTAATTTCTGTAACTGAAACTTCAACTGTTCCATTTTTAGTGGAAAATTGATATTTTCTAGTTCAAAATTCAGCAATTTGGATGATAATTTTTCATTTTCAATTAAAAATTCAACTATTTCGTTTGAAAATTCACGTATTTTGTTAAAAATTATTTTCTTCGTAGAAAATTATCTTTTTCTTTGAAAGTTAATTTGTTTGTTTAAAAATTCTTCTTTTCGGTTAAAATTTCAAGTATCTCAGTTAAATAGTTATCATATTAGTTGAAAATTAATCTTTTAGGTTGAAAATTGTTATTTTGTATTTTAAAATTAATCTATTTGTTTGAAAATTTATGAATACTTTGTGGAAAATTTGTTCGTTTTTTTTTTTTGAAAATCAGTCTTTATGATTGGAAATTCATCAGTTTGGTTGAAAATTAATTTCTTTAGCTGAAAATTTAACTGTTCTATTTTTAGTTGAAAATTGATATTTTCTAGTTCAAAATTCAGCAATTTGGATGAAAATTTTTCTTTCAATTGAAAATTCAACTATTTCGTTTGAAAATTCACGTATTTTGTTAAAAAATCGATTTTTTTTTTGTAGAAAATTATCTTTTTATGTGTAAGTTGATTTGTTTGTTTAAAAATTCTTCTTTTCGGTTGAAAATTCAAGTATTTCAATTAAATAGTTATTTTTTTGGTTGAAAATTCATCTTTTAGGTTAAAAATTCATCTTTTAGGTTGCAAATTTATATTTTGCATTTTAAAATTAAACTATTTGTTTGAAAATTTTCATACTTCGTGGATATTCATTTTTTTTTGTAGAAAATTAATCTTTATCATTGAAAATTCATCAGTTTGGTTGAAAAATAATTTCTTTAACTGATAATTCAACTGTTCCATTTTTGGTTGAAAATTCAAGTATTCCAGTTAAATAGTTATCATTTCAGTTGAAAATTCATCTTTTAGGTTGGAAAAAAATTATTTGGTTGAAAGTTAAACTATTTTGTTAAAAATTAATTTTTGTCTTTTTGGTTAAAGATTCATCATTTTAATTAAAAACACATTTTTTAAGATGAAGAATAAGCTGTTTAATTGAAAACTTCTTTTTTCTTTGGATGTTTTAGGGTCGAAAATTATTTTTTTTTTTAAATTGAAAATGTAACTATTATTCCTGTTGAATATTCCATAATTTTAGTTGAAAATTAATCTCTTTGGTTAAATATTCATTATTTGACTAAAGATTTATTTCTTTAATTTTTTGTTGAAAAATAATCTTTTTTAGTCGAAAATTCGTCTCTTTTAGAAGAAATTAATCTTCTTGGTTGGAAACGAGATGGAAAATGAATCTATTCGGTCAAAAAATAAATTATTCTAGTTGATGATACATCATTTCAGTTAAAAATTTTATTTCAAAATTAATCAATTTGTTTGAAAATGTAACTATTTTTTTAAAAGTTAATTTTTTTGGTTGAAAGTAATTTTTTGAACTGAAAGTTTAACTTATTCCAATTGAAAATTCCATAGTTATAGTTTGAAATTCATCTGTTTGGTTGAACAATAATTTTTATAACTTGAAATTCAATTATTTAAGTTTCGGTTGACAATTTATCTTTTTTAGTAAAAATTAATTTTTTTGTTTTGCAAATTCAACGATTTTGGTTGAAGATTCTTTGTTTTAGTTGAAAACTCTTATGTTTGGCTTGAAAATAATACTTGTTTTAACTGAGAACGTTACTATTACATTTTAGGTTGAAAATTATTGTTTTTTGATAGCTGAAAATTCAACTATTTCGTTGAAAATGTGTCTTCTTTAATTAAAAATTCATGTATTTTGTTGAAAAATTGCTTTTTTTTGTAGAAAATTAATCCTTCTATTCGAAAATTAATCTTCTTGCTTAAAAATACACCTTTATGGTTTGAAATCTAACTATTCCAGTTGAAAATTTATAATTTCATTTGAAAATTCATCACCTCGTTGAAAATTAAACTGTTTTGTTGAAAATCTGTTTTTTATTGTTAAAAATTAATTTTTTCAACTGAAAATATTCTATTTTTTGTAAAAAATTGATATTTTTCAGTGGAAAATTAATTTTCTTTTTACAAAATTACTTTATTTTGTAATGTTTTGCTCTGTTGTGTTAAAGGATGTTTAGAATGAACGTGATATCATGGGCCCTGTTAGACTTTACTAGTACAGAAATCCTCGAGATAGTATTTATCTGAAGTTTGATAATAAAATTCACAATAATATACAGTAATATGAAAATGGTAATTTTTGATAAAAATTAGTATTAATTTGTAATTACTTGTACAATTTTCTAAAAGTGTCCTAAGTCCAGCAAAAACTTGTACTTTGCTTGTATTTTCTATTACAGTTATTTTTGTAATTTTCCATTGTTTTTGGAAAAATCGTTTTTCATCGTAAGTTTTTTTTCGAGAATTCACTCACTTACAAAATTTTACAATTACAAATTTAAAAAAAAATCACAATTTTTACATATTTTTAGTTTATTTTATTCAGAAAATACATTTTCTACAATGAAAATAATAATAAACAATAATACAGTACAGTGATGTGAAAATTGCAATTTTTGTAAAAAATTTGTAGTGTAAAATTTGGTAAAAGTGTCTCGAATTCTAGCAATTCACCATTGTTTTTTTCAGTTAAAAATGGTAGAAAATTATAAAATTAGCTTTACTGTAATTAATTGCTTTTTATTTTATTGGCAAATTACAGTTCCACCAGGGCTTCAGTTCTTAGAACTTAAAACTGATCTCATGTCAAATTTTTTTTTAAAAACGAAAGACACATTATGTAATTTCTTTTTAATTCTTCATTTCCAAAAAGAAATGACAGTTCCTTCGACCGAAAAATTCAGCTTTTTTTTGACGAAGATAATTTGTAAGAAATTTCTTGCATTCACATCTCCGGCTCGAAGTGAACCGGTTGCGATTGATTGCGTTGCTGAGACGAGAGCTCTGCCGACAGCGAACAGCGACAGACAGGCAGAGGGAACGCACGTGGCATACCGACCGACCGGTCAGTGCGCGGTCGCACTGCGCATGCGAATAGACAGCGCGCAGGCAGCATTTGAATTAGTTTGAAATTTAGGCGCTAGGTTTCGCATGAGTGCGTAGAAGAGCAGCCCGCGAGTCTTCTCGCAAGAGAGATGATTTTGCCAAATTATAAGAGAGGTCGAGTGGAGCACCTAAGCATACTTACCTGGCGCAGAGGCTACCGTGATCATGAAGGCGGTTCCTCCAGGGCGAGGCTTTTCCATTGCACTACGGTTAAGCTGACCCTTGCGAATATCCCTAATGTGGATATCTCGGGCGTATAATTTTTGTTAGTCGGGACTGCGTACGCGCTGTCCCGGATAAATTAATTCAAACATAAATTATCATATTTTTCATAGTTTGTTTTTTCAAATTATGTTTAAAAATATAGTAGACGTTTTCTAATTACAAAAATGTTTTTTTTTTCTTAAATGAAATATTGTTTAGAAACAAATAAAACATTAATTTGATGTAATACTGAATGCTTTTTAAAATATATAAATTACCCGACAAAAAAATCAGTATTATCAGTTTCTTTTTAAATTGATATAATTTTTATAAGATTCTTAAGAAAATTAAAAAGAAGATATTTGAATATTTCAAATGTGCCAAAGAAGAATCTAGAAGATTTTAAAGACATTTTTTTATTTTACAGAATCTTACAAAATATTAGGAAAAATTCGAGTCTTTTTTTTAAATATTTAGGACTTTTAAAAATTTGGAAGAAATCCAAAACTAAATTTTTAGCATTATATTTTTTATTATATGTTTAAAAATATAATGGACGTTTTTTTTTTAATAAAAAACGGTTTCTTAAGATAAAGTGTTATTTGGAAATAAATAAAACAATATTTTGATGTTAACACTGAATACTTTTCAAATATTTTTTTAGTCATCACATTGAAATTACTGGCAAGAAAAGAAGTATTATCAGTTTGTTTTCAAATTTACATAATAATATCCTTTTTACGTTCCTTGAGAAAATTAAAAAAGATTTTTGAATGTTTCACATGCGTCAAAAAAAATCTAAAAGATTTTAAAGGCATTTTTAAATTTCCAAGAATCTTACAAAATATTGGGAAAAATTCTAGATTTTTTGAAAGATATTAAGGACTTTTAAAAGTCTGGAAGAAATCAAAAAATACTTTTTTATATTATTTTTAAAAATATAATGCACGTTTTTCAACAAAAACAGTTTTTTTAAGATAAAGTGTTAACTCGAAATAAATAAAACCATATTTTGATGTAACACTGAATGCCTTTCATATTTTTTTTTAGTCACAAAAATATTGAAATTACCGTCAAGAAAATAAGTATTATCAGTTTGTTTTTAAATTTATATAATTTTTATAAGATTCTTGAGAAAATTAGAAAAAGATTTTTGACTATTTCAGATGTATCAAAAAAGAATCTAGAACATTTTTAAGAATTTTTTTTATTTTGCAGGATCTTGAAATATTTTTAACTGGCTCGAATTTTTCTTAAAAATTTGAAAAATCATGAAAAATTTTAAAAAATTGCCTTAAAATCTTCCAATTTTCCCCAGGAATTTTACGAAAATTCTTTTATTGTCTTGAAACTTCACTAAATAATTTTAAAGCTTCGTAAGTGTTTGTTTGAAAATTTTTAAAATCTACATTTTGTGAAATCTTTTTGAATCTCTTCAAATCTTATAATTATATTTCCTGAATTTACTCGATTTTTTTATTGTTTAATCTTACCAAATTGAAACATTTTGATTTTAAATCTTGTACATTATTTTTCGAAATTGTAGGATATTGTGTGATGTTTTGAAATGTTTTTCAATTTTTTGAAAAGTTTACCTTTCAAAATAAAAAATCATTTAAAATTTCCCCAAGAATCTTAAGAAAATTCTTTTTTTCATATTTTCAGAATTTCTAAACCTTCTAATCTTTTAAAATTATTCAAATTTTTATGTGTTTTTTTTTCATTCTGCAAAACTAAAAAAATTGCCTCAAAATCTTTCAAAATTTTAATTTTTAATTCTTGGAAAATTTTAGAAATGTTTTGAAATGTTTTGAAATCTTTTTAAATATTATCTTTGAATTAATTTTTCAAAATAAAAAATCATTTTTATGTTTCTTCGAAACCTAATTATTTCTTCATTTTCTTGAAACCTTAAATAATCTTTTAAATATCTTTTTAAGTTTCAATTATTTTTTAACAAGAACAAGAAAATAATTATTATCATAGTGATTTTAAATTTATATAAAAATAATTTCCATAACATTCTTGAGAAAATTAAAAAAGATTTGCGAATATTTCAGATGTCAAAAAAGAATCTAGAAGATTTTAGAGAAATTCCTTTTAATTTGATAGGGTTTTACAAAATATCAGGAAATATTCGAGTTTTTTAAAAGATATTTAGGAATTCAAATTTTTCCTAAATTTTTTTTTAGAACCTGACAAGTAAAAAAAAATCCTTAAAATCTTCCAGATATTTTTGTGACATTTTTGTAAATTTTTTGAAATGTTTTTGAATTTTCTTTCAAAGTTAATTTGTTAAAATAAAAAGTCATTATGTTTTTCAGGAATCTTGAGAAAAATTTGGTTTTTCTCTGGAAACCTTCCAAAATTATTAAAAATCTTCTAATTTTTTTAAATCTTTAAAATTCTGCATTTTTTAAAATATTTTTTTCACAACTTTTCAAGTTTTAAATCATTTTCGAATCTGTTCAAAACTTCTGCAGATCTTTTAATCTGATTCGAATTTTTCCGAAAATTTTGTAACTTTGCAAACAAACAAAAAATAAAAAAATCTTCAAAACTTTAAACTAATTTTTGAAAATAAAACCTAAATTAGTTTTAATTTCACCAGAAATTAAAAAAAAAATAAAGCGCTCAATTATTTCAAAATTATAAGCTTCTACTTTTTTCGAATTCTTCAAAATATGTGGCCAAAAAATTAAAAACCGATTTATAATAATTTTTTTCAGATCAAAAATTTTGTAATTCTCATTCAAAATCCAAATATTTTGGAAGAAAGTACTTATATTTGCAAAAAATTGAAATTTTGATATTTAATTTATGTCCAAATCTGATTTTGAAAACTTATATTACTTTTTTCTTTCAACTGTAAAATTGAAATTTTTATCGCGATCCGCAGCCGAGCCTGTTCCAATTCTAGGTTAGTGCCACTTTGAGATTTTTAACTTTCACATCCATTTTCTCGAACCTGGATAACCTTTTTTTAATCAAACTTTTATGGCCTCTATTCAGCAGCACTTGGGTTTAGGAGTGGACTTTTGTTTTATCTCTTAATGGTGATTTCATTTTTATAGAATGCGTTTTCGCTCTCGGGAAAAATTCGTATAGTTTTGTACTGCTACCATTCAATTAATTTACTTTTAACTGCAAGTTTAAAAAACTTATTTTCAAAATATTTAACAACAAAAATCATTTCTGAAAATGGTGGTCCTAAGCCGGCACCCCCGGTTTCTAAGTCGGCATATAATTTTTTCCGCCTTAATGCAAGAAAAAGGGCAGGTTATGTCAGTTTTAGGAGGAATTTGAGAAATTAAAACAGATTTAAATGAAAAAACATTCAGAATATTGTCAAACTTTATTTATAGGATGGAAACATTTCTCCATCATAATAATCTGAAAACAAGCAGTCAAAACACAACCAAACAAACAAAAAAGAAACAAGAGATGAGTGACATGGAATTGAAACACAATCAAATAAAATAACACACAAATAACAACAAAAGCAACCAAAAAAGGTGCCGACATAGGAGCACCAGTTTGGTGCCGACTCAGGACCACTACGAATGTTTACACAACCTGTCATACGACAAAATGGTTAAGCCGAAAGGCGCGCCATCTCTGAGAAACGCGATGGTGCCGGCTTAACCCACAGTGCCGACTTAGGACAACTCTCCCCTAATTTGTGCACGGCCCCTAATTAAAGAATAAAGTACCATCTAGTACATCATGATTCATGATGAATAAAATGGTAATCATGTCTGGTTAAGCGATGATCGATGCAGAGTGAAATTTGGAGGGAATGTCTTGGCAATTTAGCATAAATACACTTTGGTCCAAAGCCTTTGATGTTGAAGTCAAAAGCTGTCCTCCTCCAACTTAAGAGCATGTTCGGCACCAGCGGCCCTTAATTACAAGCGACGCCACCTACTTGGCCCGGTCAAAATTTGTCTAACGTGTTGCAAAGAGAGAAGAAGAAGATGAAGAAGATGAAGAAGAAGAAGAGGAAGTGGAGGAAGAAGAAGAAAACGAAAAAAAGGGATGCAATGCTTGGCTCCGAATGATCCTGTTCGAAACAGTTCGAAATAGAACAGAAAACAGGAGCAACTCGCCGGCGCGGCTTTTGCGGACGTCCGTCTAAAGTGGTCTAACTCCTCCACCTGGCAAGCAGGTCCGTTTAATGACTTCGCGACGGAAATAAGTTTTTATCCTCTCGCTAAGAAAGTGCTGCTGTCCCCTCTTTCCTCCCCTCGTTACTTCGTAATTAACCGCCTCCAGAGCGCCTCGTTCGTGCAATTCCTTTTAATTACCTTCCGTTACGCCGTCGATAAGGTAGGAGATACAGAGGAGGGACCGAGCGATTCTTTCAAGGCCCCTTTTTTGATCCTGGAATTTCTTACCAAACAGGGTGCCGAATGAAGAAAGGGGAGGTGGTGAGGACGCGCAAAAAAGTCGAGGGAGTATAATTATGATTATTGCTTCATTTACATTCAAAAGTGCTTTCATTTTTTTCGAGACTGTTAGAAGCGTAGCACTGATAGCCGATCTGCGAAATTTTTTAGAAAGAGTTTAAAAGATTTGGAAAGATTCGGAAAAATTCTAAGGGATTTAAGGGCAATCGCGAGCGTGTCACGTGATCAATTATATGGTTTATATTCGACCGCTCTATACTTTGCAAAATGTAAATATTGTTCTGAAATTTTGGGAAAGGATTCAAAAGATATAAGGGCACGTCTTTAAGGTTCATTTGAGTTTTTATTTCGTTTAAATAGTGCAATATTATTCATTTTCAGCTTGGGACGTAAGTGAGGACAGGGCTTTAGAGCCCTAGCTGAAATAGAATAAAATTAATGAAATTGCATTTTTTAAACAAAATAAATACTCAAATGGGTCAGAAGGACGTGCCCTTATATATTTTGAACAATTTCCCATAATTTTAGGACAATATATTATTTTTTCTAATTAAAAAGCCTATTAATATTCCATCGATTTTCACATTGTAAGGAATTGTCAGAGCTTACAAACGTTTTAAGGAATTTTACGACAGTTGAAGGAATTTCACAGAAAGGAATTATTATTATTCCAAAAATTTAGGGAATTTTGAGAGAATACAAAAAATTTCGAATCGCAAAAAATTTCCTAAACTTATTTACAAGGATTTTGAAAAATATCATAGGATTTAGAAGGTTTTAGGATTTTCATGGGCTTCCAAGTTATTTTTAACGAATTCCAATAGTTATACCAAATTTCTCAAAATTTTATAATATTTTTTTAAATTGCACAGAATTACACAAGAATTAAGAGATTTCATAGTGTTTCAAAGATTTGAAGAAATTTTCCAATATTTCCTAAGATTTAACCGAATTTCTGAAAAGAGTTTTAAGGTATTTTATCAGATTTTCGAGGATTCCAGTTTCAAATTTGAACCATTTTCTGAAAAATTATTTTTTTTGATTGAAAATTCATCATTTCAGTTGAAAAATTATATTTTCAGGTCGAAAATTGAATTGTTTGGTAGAAAATTTGTATTCTTTACTAGAAAATTCCACAATTTCGTAGGAAATTAAAGTATTTTATTGAAGATAAAGTTTTTGTGTTAAAAATTTATATTTTCAGTTGAAAATTCCAAC
Organism: Andricus quercusramuli; assembly: GCA_932178445.1. NCBI lineage: Eukaryota > Metazoa > Arthropoda > Insecta > Hymenoptera > Cynipidae > Andricus > Andricus quercusramuli. The sequence goes on from CAKNXH010083207.1 coordinate 12,653, forward strand.
TATTTCATTAAAAATAAAACTAATTTCATGAAAAGTTAACTATTTGATAGAAAATAAACTTTTTTCTTAGAAAATAATATTTTCAGGTTGAAAATTCAACTATTTAGTAGATAATTTGTCATTTTTATTTCAATATCCAACAAAATTGTTTAAAATTAATGTATTTTTAGAAAATTTATCTTTTTTGATAGAAAATTAAACTTTTTGGTGAAAAATTAATCTTTTTGGTTAAAGATTGAACTATTTGGTTAAAAATGCATCTTTTTTGGTTTGAAATTTAACTAGTTAGCTGAAAGTTGAACGACTTTGTTGAAAATTCATTTTCTTATAGATTCACCTTTTTGAATAAAATTTCATGTTTGCGATTGAGGATTAAACTATCGGTTGAAAAATCTTCGTTTTTGGTTGAACTCAACTGGTTGTAAATTTTTTTTTCTAAAAAAATTATTTTTTTTTATCTGAAAATTCAACTATTCCAAGTTTGGCTGGAAAATTATTCTTCATAAGTTAAGAAAATATAAGTTAAAAATATTTGGTACAAAATTTATCTATTTTCTCGAAAATTCATCTTTTTTGTTGAAAATTCATTTTTCTGGTTGAGGATTCAACTATTTGGTTAAAAATTCGTCTTCTTTGTTTGAATTGAAGTGGTAGAAAATTCGTTTTTTTAGTTGAAAATTAATTTTTCGAACTGAAAGTTTCACGGTTTTATTTTTGGTTAAAAAAAAATACTTTTTTAATTGAAAATTCAACTATTTGGTTTGCTATTCATCTTTTTTTTATTCAAAATTCATCTATTTGTTCTTTGGTAGTCTTTTGGTGGAAAATTCATCTTTTATGTTAGAAAAGTAATCTTTTTTGGTTGAAAATGAACTTTTTTTATTGAAAACTCAACTGTGTTCGAAAAGGTTTGTCTCTTTGGCTAGAAAATTTAACTATATATGGTTAAAAGTTCAATTTTTGTTTTTGAAAATGCGTCCCTTTTACTTAAAAGTTTAACTATTTTGTTGTTAATGCAACTATTTGGCTTAAAATTAATTTCCTGTTGTTGAAAATTCGCCTTTTTGGGTTGAAAATTTATCTTTTTCGGTAGAAAATCTTTTTTGTTTGGAAAATTTAACTATTTTGTTGAAATAGTTTGATAGAAAATAAACGTTTATGTATTTAAGTAAACGATTTCAAACGATTTGCAGAAAAAAGAATGTTCAAATTCAAACAGATTCTGATTTGAAACAAGGAATGAGTCAGCACCAAACAGTTTGTCCTGAGTCGGCACCTTTTTGTTGTTGCTACTCTTATTATTTGTGTTTTATTTTATTTTGTTGTATTTCAAATCCATGCCACTCGTCTCTTGTTGTTTTTTTTTGCTTGTGTTTTGACTGCATGTTGCTTGTCTCTGGTAGATGTCCATCCCATAAAAAAAGTTTTACAATATTCTACATGTATTTTCATTGTAAATGGTTTAAATTTATCCATTTTCTCCTAAAGCTTACATAACTTGCTCTTTTTCTTGCATTCGAGCGGAAAAAATTATATGCTGACTCATGACCAGGGGGTGCCAGCCTAGGACCACCTTTTTGAGAAATAGCAAAAAACGACTTTTTCACTTTGGGCTGCATTGCAACCGCAAAAATCACTCCACACTGCTCCGAGCGACATAGAATTGTAGATAAAAGATCGTGGTATCTGACCAAAAACAATAAAGCACCATTAAACCCGGTTTTCCTTCTGTTTTCGACAAAAACTCTTACTGTGCCGACTTAGGACCACTCTCCTCTATATATAAAATAATTAATTTAATTTGATCAATAGTAAAGACACTATGCGTGTTCGTAAATAAAAATAAAAAATTAATTTTTTCCTTTTGTTTTAGCTCTTAATTGATGATTACCCACTGTAGGGAATTATCCCCTATCCAAGAAAACAGTTCTTGTGCTTGAAGACATTTTTTTTTTCTGTGTGCCGTAATAGAAATCTCAATTGATTTCATAATCTCTTAACGACTCATCTATATAAAATTATCAAGTGAGGAAATCAATAAATAGAGAGGTCTCTTGAAACGATATTTTAAATCCATGTTCCTCAATTCCTATCATTTCTCTGATGATGAGATAATCATGAAGAAAGTCGACCAACAGAATTTATGCAATGAAGATAAGTTTACCTTCACCTGCTTGATCAAACCAAGTTTAATTCTCTCAATTCATCTGTCAGTGAGCAAATATTTTCTGATCGATCGCCTGTCATTATTTCATCGCATACGATCGCAAGAGTGAAGTTCGCGAATTCACTGGACACGAGATCGTGATTCGCAGATTTGATTGGTCATTGATTTTTTGCAATAAGGATTATTTCCGCTGACAAGATTTTGCCTTGAGCTGGTTAGTCATAATTTTATCTGCTTTATCACTTTAATGGAAGTTTGCATTATATTTTCCAATTCAAGTACAGTGCTTCTCTGTTTTCCAGAGTGACCACTCACCATCTTCGTTAAAATATCGAGGTTCATTTTATATTTAAGATTTTTTCGAAAATGAATGTTCCTTCTGTCCTAAGTCGGCACAGTAAGAGCTTTTGTCGAAAACAGAGGGTAAACAGGGTTTAATGACACTTTAATGTCTTTGGTCAGATACCACGATTCCTTATCCACAATTCTATGTCGTTCGGAGCAGTGTGGAGTGATTTTTGCGATCGAAATGCAGCAGTAGATTTTTGCTATTTCTCGAAATGGTCGTCCTAAGCCGGCACCCCCTGGTCCTGAGTGGGCATATAATTTTTTTCAACTCAAATGCTAGCACAAGGGCAGGTTATGTATGTCTCAGGAGGGAATGGACAAATTTAAACCATACACAATGAAAAAACTTATAGATTATTTTCAAACTTTATTTACAGGGTGGAAACATTTCTCCATTACAATAATAAAAATCGACAAAACATGAAACTCAAAATGGAAGAAATAAATTAAGATCAAAATAGATGATCACTAGCTCGATCGAGTGACATTCAATTAAAACACAACGAAATAAAATGAAACACAAATAACAACAAAAGAAACAAAGAAAAGGTGCCGACTCAGGACCACTACTATTACGCACACGAAACAAATCTGAATGAAAAATCGACTTTATCAGGGAAAGCACACAGAACACAGGAACCAACACACTTAATCGATTGAACTTTTCAAAATGTTTACACATCTGTAGCTGCCGAGCGAAAACTAGAATTAAATTAAATTAAATTAATTTATTAAAAGTAAATTACGTCCATGTCTACCAACCTGTTACACGACAAAATAATTTTAGCCGACATGCGTCCCATCTCTGAGAAACGTGAGGGTGCCGACTTAACCCACAGTGCCGACCTAGGACCACCCTCCTCTATAACAAAATTGTGTAATAAATTAATTATAAAATTGCTTCTCGAGAAAAACTGATTTGAAGTTAAGAAGTGCCGTAAGCTCACGTGCTATTATATATTTTATTTTCAAATATAAAATTTACCTACTTCCGGTCATTTCGAGGACAAAAGTATAATGTGACGCAGAATTCCTTTTTTTCCCTGTTTAAAAAAAATTCTTCTTTTCCTCGTCTTTTCGCCTAAATGAGAACGGATTTAATAGAATCCAATAAGATAATCCAACTATTTTTTTATTTAAAGTTAATTATTTTGAATTGAAAAGTCCACTATTATATTACTTGTTAAGAATCATCTCTTTCGCTTAAAAATTCTATTTTTCAGTTAAAAATTGTGTAATGTTATTTTGAGTGTTTAAATTTTGTTGAAATTTCAACTGTTTTGTTTAAAAAACATTTTTTTTAGTCAAAAATTCAACTGTTTCGTTAAATATTCTTCTTTTTGGATAGAAAATTGGTCCTTTTGGATCGAATAGTATCAACTATCACATTTTCGATAGAAAATTATATTTTTTTGGTTGAAAATAAAATTGCTTGGTTGAAATTATTTGTTAAAAATTAATTATTTTTGTAGAAAATGTATAATATTAGCTGAAAATTAATCAATCTGGCTCAAAACTCAACCATTTTGTTAAAAATTCGCTTTTCTTATTAAAAATTAATTTTTTAACTAAAAATTCAACTGGTTGGATAAAAGTTTAATTGTTTGGTTGTCATTTTTTTTGGTTTAAAGTGCATTCTTTTTTATTGAAAAGTCTACTATTATATTTTTGGTTTAGAATTCATTTTTTTGGTTACAAATTTTATTATTTGCATGAAAAATTTAATTATTTTATTAAAGTTCAAATATTTGGTCAAAAAATCATCTTTTTGGGTGAAAGTTAAATTTTTTGGTTCAAAATAAACTTTTTTTCAGAAAACTCACTTTTCTGGATTGAAAATTCAATTGTTTTGTACAAAATAATTTTTTACAAAGTAGTTGAATTTTTAACCAAGGCGATTAATTTTCTATCAAAAAGGAGGATTCTTAAGAAATTATGTAAATTTTTAACTAAATGGCTTAATTTGAAAACTGAAAAAGATCAATTTTGAACCACAAATGAAATAATCAAATTTTCCTTAAAAAAAATTATTTTCAATGAAGGCAAACTAATTTTCTACAAAATAGTTGAATTTTCTATCGAATAGTTGAATTTTTAAGCCAAATAGATGAATCTTCTGAAATTATTATTTTCATAATTTTAGCTGACAATTAATTAATCTATTTGGTTCAAAAGTCAACTATTTTGTTGAAAATTCGTTTTTTTGTCGTTAAAAATTAATTTTTCAAACTGAAAATTTAACTGTTCGGGTAAAATTTTAATTGTTTGGTGGAGAATTAACTCTTTTTTTTTATTCTGGATTAAAAATTCGACTGGTTTTTAGAAAATTCATCTTTTTAGCTTAAAAATTCAACAGTTTGATAGAAAATTTAACAGTTTTTCAGAAAATTAATTTTCATTATAGAAAATTAATTTTTAAAACGGAAAATTTGACCATTTCATTTGTGGTTAAAAATTGATCTTTTTTAGTATAAAAATTAAACCATTTCGTTGAAAATTTACATAATTGGTTTCAAATCCAACTTTTTTAAAGGAAATAATTGTCTCATTTGAAAATTATACCATTTTGTAGACTCTAAGTTTGTTTTTATGGAAAATTAATTTTTTGAAATGAAAATTTAACTATTCCAATTTTTGGTTAAAAATTGACTTTTCCATTTTTTGGTTGAAAAATGATTATTCCATTTTTTTGGTTAAAAATTTATTATTTCATTTTTTGGTTAGCAAATGATTATTCCACTCTTTGGTTAAAAATTGATTATTTAATTTTTTGGTTAAAAATGTACTATTCCATTTCTTGGTTAAAAATTGATTATTCCATTTTTTTTTGTTAAAAATTGATTATTTCATTTTGGTTGAAAATTTACTATTACATTTCTTGGCTAAGAATTGATTATTCCATTTTTTGCTTGAAAATTGACCATTTCATTTTTTGGTTAAAATTTGATTATTCCATTTTTTTGTTAAAAATTGATTATTTCATTTTTGGTTAAAAATGTACTATTCCATTTCTTGGTTAAAAATGGACTGTTTCATTTTTTGCTTGAAAATTGACCATTCCATTTTTTGGTTAAAATTTTATTATTCCATTTTTTGGTTAAAAATTGATTATTTCATTTTTTGGTTGAAAATGTACTATTCCATTTCTTGGTTAAAAATTGATTATTCCATTTTTTTTTAAAATTGATTATTTCATTTTGTTTGAAAATTTACTATTACATTTCTTGGTTAAGAATTGACTATTCCATTTTTTACTTGAAAATTGATCATTCCATTTTTTGGTTAAAAATTGATTATTTGATTTTTTTTGTTAAAAATTCACTACTGCAATTTTTGGTTAAAAATTGAGTATTCCATTTTTTGGTTAAAAATGGATTATTTCATTTTTTGGTTAAGAATTTACTATTCCATTTCTTGGTCAAAAATGTACTATTCCATTTTTTTGGGTAAAAATTGACTATTCAATTTTTTTGGTTAAAAATTGACTATTCAATTTTTTGGTTAAAAATTGGTTATTCCATTTTTTGGTTAAAAATTGATTATTTCATTTTTTTGTTAAAAATTGACTGTTCCATTTCTTGATTAAAATTTATTTTTCCATTGTTTGGTAAAAAATGGATTATTCCATTTTTGTGTTAAAAATTCACTATTCCATTCCTTGTTTAAAAATTGACTATTCAATTTTTTGGTTAAAACTTGATCTTTTTTCGTTTAAAAATATAACCATTTGGTTGAAAATTGATGTAACTTCTGGAAAATACGTCTTTTTTAAATTAAAATAATCTTCTTGGTTGAAAATGCAACTATTTGTTTAAAAATGTATGTAATTTGTTGAAAATTCGTTCTTTTTGGCGAAGAATAATGATTCTTGAATGAAAATTTAACTTTTTGGTTTGAAATTAATCTAGTTAGTTGAAAATTCATCTTTTTTGGTGAAAAATTAATCTTCTGTGCTAAAAATTCAACTATTTGGTTAAAAATATATCTATTTTGTTAAGAATCCATCTTGTTTAATATAAAATCAATCTTATTTATTGAAAATTCATCTTATTGGTTCGAAATTCAATTATTTGGTTGTGAACTTAACTATTTGCTTGAAAATTGATCTACTTTGTTAATAATTCACGAAAAAAATTGAGTCTTAAAAAAAGTTTCAAAATAGTGACTGTTTCATACCGCAAAAGGCAACTTTTCTGTATGGTATCAACTCGATCTAAAAAGAATTGCTATTTTTGACTGTTTAGTTTAATTAACAATAATTTTTTATGAAGCCCTTCACTTTTGAGATATCAAATTTGTTTCGACAATATTAAATTGAAAAACCATTAAATTCTTCTTGAAAGTCCAGACAAATGATTTAAAAAATAAGCAATCAGAAAGATCCGTTAAAATCAAAAAAGTAGGACGTTATTTTTTTCGCGCATAAATCTATCATTCAAGCCCTGCATTAGCCTTTATGAATGAAGTCTTTATATTGATCCCGAGCTTATTTAGCAGAAATTACGACTTCGTATAAGACCGCTCGCTCGCGAGATTCACAGTTTTTTATTATCTTATGAATAATGCATAATACCCAAGAAAAAGTAAAAATAGAACGTAGTATGCAAAATTAATTTTCCATAGATGGAGGGTTTTCTCTAACAAAATAAAAAAATGGATACTTTCAATATTTTTCAAGCTTATATTTCTGTATTACCGAAAATCTTATTTTCATTATGTAATTTAAAAAAAAATTTTCCAAGTAGATAGTTATTCAATAATTAAGAATAATCATCGAAAGTTTGTCAATACAATCCACGCGTCTCGAAGACGCGAACAATGACATCGAATTCAGTACTTTCATATTTCCGATATAAAAAAAATCCTTTTATAACCAAAAAAATAATTTTGTTGACAAATTTGAAAACGATTTTAGTGAATTATTGCACATCATGAAAGGCTCTTAATTTGGGCAATCGATGCGTCTCGAAGACGCGAACAAATATGTTTTATACATTACTGTTGCATTTGGCAAAAAAAAAAAAAATTTTTTTTAAAAAAAAAAAAATTATTTTCTATTAAAAAATACGAATTTTCAACCAAATACATTAATTTTCAACCAAATAGTTGTATTTTCAATGAGAAAAGATCAATTTTCAATGTAAAATATCAATTTCAAACCAAAAATGGAAAAGTTAATTTTCAACTGTAACAAATTGATTTGTAACCAACCAGTTGCATTTTTAACCAAAAAAGATTAAATTGAAAAGTCTTCTAATATACTTTTCGTTGTGAATTCTCCTTTTTTGGTTAAAAACTGGATTATTTGGTTAAAAGATTGATTATTTTGTTGAAATTCCAATTTTTTTAAAAAGCCTTCTCTTTTAGCAGAAATGTCATTTTTTGGTTAATTTTTATTATTATCAACGCACAATTTTTTTTACTTTAAATTGAAATCTTTGTTGGTTGAACAAAATTTTATTAAAATGAACTAAAAAAATTCAAATAATTTAAAAAAAGAGGAATCCAAAAAAAGCTAAACTCGGAAAATTCAAGAAGATCTCAATTATAGCTCAATTATTTATACAATGAAAGAAAAAATAAATAAAAATCCAACTCTAACAAAAAATGCCTTCGACATATTAGGCTGTCACCATCTTAAGCCTGAGACGTCCCACGCTTTTATTTCTAGTTACATTATTATTATTATTATTATTATTATTTTATTATTATTATTATTTCAAGCCCTCTTTTCCTAAGAAATTATTTTTTGTTTCATTTTATTACATTTAAATAAAAGCTTGTTTTTTAACAAGCTTTCTTTAATAATTGGAAATAATAATCAAATACGCAAAGCCTTAAGGCAATTTTGTAAAAAAAAAAACGATAAAAATCCTTTTCAAATGCATAATCACACTACTTTGATATAACTAACCTACCCAACGCAACAGCAGCAGTTGGCATCGTTTTTTCCCTCTAATTAAAATTTCCATTCAACTGAATTATATTTCTAATTAAAACACCTTCGAATTGAAAGTTTCTAGTGTGGTAAATCCTCTGAAATTAAATTGGTGGAATAATTCACTGGCGAATAAATTGCAAAATAAAGACTGAGACTAGGGTCGAGGGATTTTGGGAGAGGAGGTGAGGTCGTGTGAGAATCTCGAGGGTGGATAGCCGATGGTTGTAGTGGGTTTTTTGACTTTTTTCTGGGACTTTTTCACTCTCTCTCGGTAAAACTAAAACCAGTTTCGTCGGAGTAAGCTGTGGGGGCTAAGGGGAAGATTTATCGAGCGTGCGTTCTCAAATGAGCGTGCGAGCGAGCAGCGAGCAAACGGACTTCTCATTGAGCGAGGCGAGCCTGCTTGTCATCGCGGATAGCGGTGCCAATGCACACGTGTCTACGTGTCTGCGATGTAGTTATTACAGATCACGAGAAGGCCTACTATTTATTTTCAAACTCGGCAGACTTGCATGAAAGGGGTTGGCCGACTAGAAAACCAAAGAAAACAGAAATATCTTCCAACATGTGCTCAAAAATAACCCACAACAATCTTCAAAACGATAACAACGAGAGGAAACATTTAATAATGGTTGGAATTAGAACGGAAATCTCTAGCTTCTAGCTCTTCTCGAATTTCCCCTCTTTCTGAATTTTCTGCGTCAAGCTCTTTTTGAATTTCCCGCGTTTAGCTCGTTTATAATTTCCCGCGTCAAGCTTTTTTTGAATTTCCCGCGTCAAGTTCTATTTGAATTTTCCGCATTTAGATCTTCTTGAATTTCCCGAGTTTGGGTCTTTTTCATTTCCCGCATCTAGCTCTCTTTGAATTTCCTGCTTCAAGCTCCTTTTAAATTTCCCGCATGTAGCTCTTCTTGAATTTACTACGTCAAGCTCTTTTTTTGTTTCCCGCGTCAAGCTCTTTCTGAATTTCCCGCGCTTAGCTCTTTTTAAGTTGCCCGTGTCAGGCTCTCTTTAAATTTCCCGAGCTTAGCTCTTTTTGATTTCCAGCGTCAGGCTCTTTTTGAATTTCCCGCCTCAAGCTCTTTTGAAATTTCCCGCGTCAAGCTGTTTTTAAATTTTCTAAATTTAGCCCTTTTTAAATTTCCCGCGTTTTAAATTTCCGCTTAAGGTTTTTTTTTAATTTCCCGCGTCAAGCTCTTTTTGAATTTCCCGCGTTACCTCATTTTGAATTTTCCGCATATAGCTCTTTTTGAATTTCCCGCGTCAAGCTCTATTTGAATTTTCCGCATTTAGATGTTCTTGAATCTCCTGAGTTTGGCTTTTTTTCATTTCCCGCGTCTAGCTCTTTTTGAATTTCCTGCGTCAAGCTCCTTTTAAATTTCCCTCATGCAGCTCTTCTTGAATTTACTGCGTCAAGCTCTTTTTCTATTTCCTGCGTCAAGCTCTTTTTGAATTTCCCGCGTTTAGCTCGTTTATAATTTCCCGCGTCAAGCTTTTTTCGAATTTCACGCGTCAAGTTCTATATGAATTTTTCGCATTTAGATCTTCTTGAATCTCTCTTTTTGAATTTCCTGCGTGAAGCTCCTTTTCAATTTCCCGCATGAAGATCTTCTTGAATTTACCGCGTCAAGCTCTTTTTTAATTTCCGGCCTCAAGCTCTTTTTGACTTTCCCGCGCTTAGCTCTTTTTAAGTTGCCCGTGTCAGGCTCTCTTTAAATTTCCCGAGTTTAGCTCTTTTTAAATTTCCAGGGTCAAGCTCTTTTTGAATTTCCCGCATTAAGCTCTTTTTAAATTTCCCGCATCAAGCTCTTTGAATTTTCCTCGATAATTTTTTTTTAATTTTCTGCATTTAGCTCTTCCTGAATTTCCCAGGATTAACTTTATTTGAATTTCCTGCGTCAAGCTCTTTTTGAATGTCCCGTGTTTACCTCTTTTTGAATTTCACGCGTCTAGTTCATTTTTTATTTCCTGCGTCAAGCTCTTTTTGAATTTTCCACATTTAGCTCTTTCTGAAATTACTGCGTCTAGCTCTTTTTGAATTTCCCGCTTCTAGCTCTTTTTGAATTTCCGGCATTTAGCTCTTTTTAAATTTCCCGGCTTCGATGCTTGAACTGTCAACTGATTAATTTGCAGCGCGGGTTTTTGTATAAACTTTACGGTTGTATAGTTTCATAGGCCAAATGAAAAGTTTCAAATATCATGGCGGGAAAATTTAAAATCATAAAAAATTGTATTTAATTTTGACAAGTCATTCAATTTTTGTCGACATTTTTTGTCTTGTCATTAAATGGTGAAAATGAAAATCAGCTAGGAATTTTCACAGATTTGAAACATTTCAAAGGATTTCAGTGGATTTTAATGATTTCCAAAGATTTCCAGGGATTTTAAGCGTTTCGAAATGATTTCAAAGGATTTCGAATTGTTTCCCTCGATGGTAAGACTTTTTAAAGGATTTTACGGCATTTTGAATGATTCTTATGATTTTAAGGTATTTTAACATATTTAAACAAATTTTAGCTTATTTATTTAATTATTATTATTTATTTATTTCTACAGATATTTACGTGTTTTTTTTACAGAACTTAAATGAATACATTCAATTCATTTTCAAGGGTTTTAAAATAATTGAAACGGATTTCGAGGGACCTTCATAGATTTTTAGGTTTTCAAAAAGATTTTATGGGATTTCAAAAGATTTATAAGGATTTCAAGGGATTTCGAAACATTTCAAGGGAATTTAGAGGAATTTAAAGATTTTCAAAGATTTCAAGGGGTTCTAAAATATTTCACGAGAATTCAGATGATTTCCATGGGTTTAATGACCAATCAAATGATTTTACAGAATTCCATAAGATTTTACATTTTTTAAATTATTTTAAAACATTTCAAAGAATTTCAAAGCATTCATAAAATTTCAAGGTACATATTTCGAAGATTTCTAAGGATTTTAACGAGTTTTACAGAACTTTAATGCATAAATTTAATTTAATTTATATCCAAGTGATTTTAAATAATTTAATGGATTTCGAGGGACTTTCACAGATTTCAAAGTTTTTAAAAAGATTTTATGGGATTTTAAAAATTTTCCAAATATTTCCAAAGATTTTAAGAGATTTAAGGGATTTCAAGAGATTTTAGCACAGATTTTCACGAATTTCAAGGAATTTTTTTACAATTTTAAAACATTTCAAGGGATTTTACAGAATTTCAAAGATTCCTAAAGATTTTTGAGAATTTCAATGCATTTTAAAAATTTCAAGTAGTTTTTAAGATTTCTAGAGATTATAAACAGTTTTTTTTTAAACTTCAATAAATACATTGAATTGAATTTATTATTAAGGGATATGAAATAATTTAAACGGATTGCGAGGGACTTTCCCAAATTTTAAGGGTTTACAAATATTTTATGGGATTTTTAAAGATTTCCAAATTTTTCCTAACATTTTAAGGAATTTTGAAGAGATTTTGAAGTATTTCACCGAATTTCAAGGAATTTCGAAAGATTTTGAAACATTTCAAGTATTTTAGAGGATTTGAAAGATTTCAAATGATTTCCATGGATTTTACGACTTTTCACCTAATTTTACGGGATTCCATAAGATTTCAAGGTATTTAAACTAATTTCAAACAATTTCAAGCCAATTAGAAAATTTCAAGAGATTTCAAATCATTTTGAGGATTTCCAGGGATTTCAAAGGATTTAAAAAAAAAGGTAACTTCAAGGGATTTCTAGCGATTTCAAAGATTTTAAGGGAGTTTTGGGATTTTAAAGAATCTCACAAGATTTAAAGAATATTATTGAATCTCCAAGGATTTCAAGGGATTTCAATCATTTCTAGGGATTTTAACGGGTTTTTTTTAGAGAGCTTGAACGAAAACGTTTAAATTAATTGATATTCAAGTGATTTCAAATTATTTCTACTTATTTTAACAAAAAAGATTTCAAAGAATTTCAAGAGATTCAAACTTTTTCAAGTGATATAGCTATTTTAAATATTTGAGGGCCTTGAAGGAATTCTAAACGGGTTGAAATGATTCTCATCAATTTCAATAACATTTCAAGCAATTTTAAATTATATCAAATAACATTAATGATAGCGAATAATATTAAATAAATAAAAAAATAAATTTTTGAGAACAGAAATCCTTCCTTCGTAGTTTGTCTACTTTTTACATTAATTCCTTCAAAAGTTTTGTAATAATTATTCCAATGCTGATTATCCTACAATTTCTTTCCATATAATGATTAACTTCCTATAAATTATTATTATTATACCATGTTCATCCCAGAACGCTGCTCCGACCCAGGTCCTGAGTCGGCACCAACCAGTTGGTCCTGAGTTGGCATTGGCATCAAACAGGTGATCCCGAGTCGGCACCTTTTTTTGTTGCTTTTGTTATTTGTGTGTTATTTTATTTTGTTGTGTCTCAATTCCATGTTACTCGTCTCTTGTTGGTTTTTTGTTTTGTTTGGTTGTGTTTTTACTGCTACTGGTTTTTCAAGCAGAAAAAATTATGTGCTGACTCATGACCAGAGAGTGCCAAAAAAATCGTACTGTGCCGACTTAGGACCAGTCTTCCCTATATAACTAAACTAAACTAAACTAAACAACATGTTTGTTCCACAAAACTGCTCCGACCTAGGTCGCTGATCAATCTCCTAGCAATCACCCCAGGCGAAGAGCTTTACAAAGTCACCATGTATACTCATTTCCCTAATGCAAAATAATAACAACGGGAGGAAGCATTAAATTTTGTATATAATAATAGTCGTAAATATAACATAAATCTTCATTTCTAATGAGAAAATGAAACATATTTCCCATTTGTACTGTTCAGCTATAAATGGGATGATTGATAATCAATTAGGAAGGCATATTTCTTGCAGAGAGTAAAGAATTTAATTGAATTTGCTCATAATCGCTGGAGATATTATACAGTGCAGAACAGAAAATGATGTTATTTTAATGATTAGTGAAATAGAAGGAGGAAGTCATCACACTATCTGCCCTTTTTCTCATTTTACGACCCAGAGCTTGAAGAATGAAGTCTGAGAGTCCTGCACGTGCAAATACGTGGGCGTCCACATTTTCGCGTCGTTATTCATATCTTCGTATTTGCGAGACGTCTATTTATTTCAATTCTAAAAAACAACGAGATGCTGAATGAAGCGGTAAATCGAAGTAATAAAGGAACCGACGGAAACAACCTTACGAACAAATATTACAGGAAAATCAGTACAGGCACAGAAATGGTTCAAAATTCAAATCTTTTTTAGTTAAAATAACAATTGTTATATTATTCGTTGAGAATTTATCTTTTTTTATTAAAAATTTATCAACTTCTATTTTGTTGAAGATACAATTATTTTCTTAGAAGATCAATTACTTAGTTGAAAATTGAATCACTTTGTTGGAAATTTTAATATTTTTTGGAAAATTCGAATATTTTGTTGAACACTTGTCTTTTTGGTTTGAAAATTTAACTGCTTGGTTGGAAATGCACCTGTTTTTGGTTAAAGCTATCAAAAAATTAAATTTAAGTCCGTCTCGATACATTAATGACCAATATTATCCGCAAAGAATGCAGCAGTTGCATTTTCAACCAAATAGTTAGATTTTCACTTTTGAATTTAAAAACAAAAAAAGTTCATTTTCATCGAAGGGAGATGAATTTTCAACTAAGAAAGATTACTTTTCAACCATAAAAGATGAATTTTCAATCCAAAAGGACGAATTTTCAACAGAACATTTAAATTTTCGTCCGAAAAGGATGACTAACAAAATAGTCAAATTTTCAACAAACTAATTAAACTTTCGACAAAATAGTACAATTTTTACCTTATGGTTGATTCTTTCTACCTACGAAGATGAATTTTTAACCCCGAATATTAAGTTTTCTACCAAAAGACGAATTAAAAAAAAAAATTAATGAATTTTTGGCAAAAAAAGATAAGTTTTTACACAAAAATTGAACAGTTAAGTTTGTAGTTAAAAAAGTTATTTTTAACAAAAGAAAGACGAACTATCAACCAGTTAAATTCAACGAAAAAAGACGAATTTTTATCAAAATAGTTCAGTTTTCAGACTAAAAAGTCGAATTTTCTAGAAAACAGTGAATTTTCATCAAAATAGTTGAATTTTCAACTAAAAAAGATAAATTTTCAACCAAAAGTAAAATCGTTTAGTTTCAGTTAAAAAAACTAACTTTCAAACAGTTCAATTTTACTAAAAAAGACAAATTTTTAAAATAATAAATCAATCCTCAACCAAATTCATGAATTTTCAACAAATAAGATTAATTTTCTAGCCAAACTGATCAATTTTCAAAACAAACAAAAAACATGAATTTCCTACCAAATAGTTGAATTTTCAACTTACAAGGGAAAAATTTTCATCAAAAAATGGAATAGCTAACAAAAAAATGAATGCCCAAAAAAATCATTAAATTTTCATATAAATATATTAATTTTTTACCAACTTTTTGAATTTATAGGCTAAAAGGCGAATTTTCCAAAAGAAGCTGAATTTTCAAGTTGAAAATATGAATTGAAAAAAAAGGTTATTTACCACCAAATAGTAGAATTTTCAAATAAAATTATGAATCTTCAACCAAAA